>SNQJ01S0022833.1:31874-45642 GCA_010110895.2 Picea sitchensis
TGTTCTCTCTAAGGCAGGACAACACTACTCGCAAGTGTTCCTCATGTTCTCTTTCGTTCTTGGAATAGATGAGGATATCATCTAGAAAGACTTGTACAAAACGATTTAAGTACTTCCAAAATAATGAGGCTCATGAATACTGTTGGCGCATTGGTCAATCCGAAAGGTACTACAACGAACTCGTAATGCCCAAACCGAGTTCGAAAGACAGTTTTAGGAATATCGCCTTCCTTAATCCTTAACTGGTGATACCCTGATCACAAATCAATTTTTGAGAATACCACTGCTCATTTCATCTGATCAAAGAGATCATTTATCTGTGGCATTGGGTACCTATATTTCACTGTAACATGGTTCAAGTCCCTGTAATCTATACACAATCGTAAGGAACCATCATTCTTCTTCACAAAAATTACTGGTGCACCCCAAGGTGAGACACTGGGCCTTATTAGCTCTAAGTCGAGTAGCTCTTTCAACTGCATCTGCAACTCACAAAGTTCTGGCGTTGTCATCCTATACAGAGTCTTGGAAATTGGTTCTACACCATGCTTTAACTCAATAGTAAAATCAAGCTCCCTCTCAGAAGGTAACCCTGACAACTCGTTCGGAAAAACATCCTTAAACTCTGACAATACTGGGTACTGATCCAAGGAAAGCCTCTCCTTTCATTCATTGCTTCTACTACATATAGTCTACACCCTTGCCTCATGCACCACTTAACCTTCATAGTTGAGATAAAGAGTAGAGACACCTTTCTCCATACACCGTGGATCTCTACTAGCCTTCCTTCATCGTCAACACAAAGCACCCTTTTTGCAAAACAATCTACCATAGCTTGATGGGCTTCTAACAAATCCATTCCAATGATTAGGTCATACGTCCCGAGAGCAGTGATGTATACCTTCAACCTGGTAGTACACACTCCCATGTCTACTAGACAATTATCAACGCTAGGTCCTACCACTTGTTTTTCCTTTGAAGCCATCTCGACTTGTTTAAAGACATTGTGCTCGTAGGCTACCAACCCACTCTTTTCTAATGCAGAAGGTGAAATGAAACTATCTGTAGCACCATAATCAAATAAAATTTTAACATTGATATGATTTAGCGTACCTGACGACTCCACCACCGTGGATTGATGTTTTTCCTGGCAATTATTAAGTGCTGCATAGATCTGGTGGCTGCCGCTTGCTCTTCCCATCGGGGTCTTTCCTTCTCTATGCACAAATCTTGCTTGCAACTCTAGGAAGTCACACTGGTAATGGAGTCCTCCACAACCCCAACATGTAACACGAAATGGAACCTGCACACTGCTCTGTGACGGTCTCTGAAATGAGTTCCTTCCCCTGCTAGTTGCTCCCTGAGAAGGTCGTGGACCTGCCTGCGTCGTTGGTGATGAACAAGATGCTGCACTCGCTGCCATCGAAATATATGTGGAAGTTGTCTTTGGTGCGACTCTATTACCATAAGGAGGTGGCCTAGAGCTCTCTCCCCTAGAGAAGGTCTTAGGGGCCTTCCCCAGGAATCCAGGATGATGTGGAAAGGTCGATCTCATACCCCCGTTTAAGCTCATGTGTTCTTTAGCATAACATGAATTTTCAACTGCTTCCGCTATTGAAGATGGTTTCCACATCCGTACCATGGCCCTTATCTTAGGGTTTAACCCATAGACAAAGTGTTCTGCCTGTCGTTGATTATTATCCATGTACGAAACATATTTTACCAATTCCATGAACCTGATCTCGTACTCTTGCATGGTCCTGTTTCCCTGTACTAGAGCATGAAATGCTCCCACCTGTTGTTCCTTGTAGTAAGTTGGTAGATATTTTCTTCGGAACCTTTCCTCAAAAAGTTCCCAAGAGATGGTGTTTGGGGTAAGGTGCAACTGCCTCTCCAGGTTGCCCCACCAGTTCAAGGCACTGTCCCTTAACTGAAAGATTGTTATTTTCGCCTTTGATGTGGAAACATAGTCTCTTAAGACGAAACATCGTGTCATTCCTTCCAATCATGCCTCTGCACGTTCACTTGAACGACCCCCAACAAACTCTAGAAGTTTGATCTTTTGCAGTTCTCTAGTAATGTCCTTGGGTGGAGGCCCTCCCCCTGAATCCCTCGATGCTTCAGGGTTACCCACTCCAAATAGTGGGGGCTCCACTTCGACCCATGCTGGCTGACGCCCCTTTAAAGTCTCATTAATGGCCTCCAAATAGCACAAAATGAGAGCTAATTCAGGCGATGGTGGTGGCGGCGTTGGCGGTCCTTGCGACGATGCCCCTCTGCCTCAATTTCCTCGAGTCCTAACCATCCTGTATAATTGAATCTGCATCAACCAAATGTTTGTGAGGGAAGAGTCTAAGGCAATTCACATTTGTGCAACTTATACTTGAAAACATAGGTTTAGGCGTAAGTTTTTTTTTTACTTGTCTGTAAATAGACGTTACTCTCTTTAGGGTAAGTGGCTAGGTCAGGGTCGAAAGCCTCTAAGCTCGATGTCTTCGCCTAAGAAAACTACTCACTCTCTCGCCTTAATCAACACATTCAATTTAATCAAGAAAATTAATATTATTATTTATATCATGATTAAGTACTTAATTAGTTACTAATTAATTGATCATTCCAATTAATTAATTGCTTTTAATTAATCACATTAATTAGTTTTATTTTAAAACACACACACACACACACACACACACACACACACACATATATTGTTTTATTAATAAATAATTAAAAAATTTAAACCTAAATTAAATGGTAATAATTTAAATAAATAAATATAAAAAATATATAAAATAAAAGAATTAAAATACTATTAATAAAAAAAATTACAANTGCACTCTCTCGGGCTCTCCATCCCCAAACCCTACACCCCTCCACAACACTCCTTCCTCTACCGCCTCTCCCACTCTACAAATGCGGTCAGACCTCTCTCACTCCACAACTGCGGCAGGGTTGGTGGTGCAAAGAAACCCGTCCCTTATGGGCTCCTCTCAACATGGGGATTGGTTTCTCCCCTGGCCATGGCTTGGGTTGTGGTCACTGGATTTTGCAAAAACGGTGGTGATTTGGGCATAATACATATGCCCATCGTGGGCTCCTCCTTTGTGGTGCTTGGGAAAAACTATGGCGCTTAAACTAGGGCTTTGTATTGTATTAAGTATGGTCTCCTGGGATTGGCGTTGGGATTTGTATTGTGTTAATGTGCTAACATGTGTGTTGTGTATGGAAGGTGCTCTTGAATCGATGGTTGTGGATTTGGAGATTGGGCCTGCGTAGTGCAATGAAGCACCCATAGTGGGCTCCTCCTCCATGTGACTAAGCACTTTGGGTGCTTGGTATCGACGTTGGTGTGTTCTGTTGTTGTTGGGTGCTTAGATGATATCTCGTGTTTAACAAATAATGCCCTTTGTGAGGAGTATCCTTAAAAGGATTCTACTGAGCCTATAGGTCTCTGCTGGGGTTGAAGCCCTTTTTGTTTTTTTGTTTCTTGTAGATCTGCGGTTGGGTGTCACATTTCTGCCTGAAATTCTATGTGGGCGTTGAGATATCAGTGTTTTGTTGATACCCACTACAGGTTTTTCCTACATTAGTGAAAAGGGTCCACCCTGATTGAAATTTGAAGGCCCCGTATCATCAATAGCATAACAAAATCGTGTTTTTGAATTTTTATTTGTTTTGGGTTCAAGATGGGGATGGGATCAGGAAAAAGCGGGGCTTCTGTGAATGACAATGTCCTAAAAAAGATCATGCTGAGCTACACCTATGTGAGCATCTAGATCTTTCTGAGCTTCAGTGTGATTGTGTTCAACAAGTACATCCTTGACAGGAAGATGTACAACTAGCCCTTCCCCATTAGCCTGACCATGATCCATGTGGCATTATGTTCATTCCTCGCCGTATTGTTGGTGAGAGTCCTGGAACTTGTTGAGCCAATTGGGATGACAAGGGAGGTCTACCTGTCCTCAGTTGTGCCCATCAGAGCCCTGTACTCACTCAGGCTCTGGTTCTCCAATTCAACTTACATTTATCTATCTGTCTCCTTCATCCATATGCTAAAGGCCCTCATGCCTGTGGTCGTGTATTCCATTGGAGTTTCCCTGAAGAAAGAGACTATCAAGTCCAATACCATGGCAAACATGATTGGCATATCATTTGGTGTGGCCATTGCAACATATGGGGAGGCCAAGTTTGGTTCATGAGGTGTGTTGCTTCAATTGGGTGCAGTTGCGTTTGAGGCTACACAGTTGGTATTGATCTAGATCTTGCTTATGTCAAAGGGAATCACTTTGAATCCCATTACCTCATTGTATTATGTTGCCCCATGCTGCCTTATGTTCTTGACTGTCCCCTGGTTGTTTGTTGAGTTTCCAATGCTCAAGGAAAGTTCAACCTTCCATTTGGATTATTTCATCTTTGGCACAAATTCCGTCTGTGCCTTTTCCCTTAACCTTGCAGTTTTCCTTTTGATCAGAAAGACTTCAACTTTGACGATGAATGTCATTGGTGTTGTCAAGGATTGGCTTCTCATTGCATTCTCATGGTCGATTATCAAGGACACAGTGACACCGATCAATTTGCTAGGCTACGGGCTTGCCTTTTTGGGTGTTTGTTACTATAATCATTCCGAACTACAGGCTTTGAAATCGAAGGAGGCTTAAAAGAAGAGTGCCCCAACATATGAAGAGGCTAGTTTGTTAATGGAGAAGAGACCAGAGTGGGACAGAGAAAATTTAATAGGGAAGAGTGATGCTCATGCATAAAAGTTTGGTAGGAGTTAAATAGTTTTTACTCTTTTTTTTTTTTTTTAGAACAATGCCCTATGGCTCGAGAAAACACATGAACGCAAATCTATTATGTCAAATCCACCTGTAGTGAAATTTGGGTTAAAATTTTATTGTATTCATTTTTCAGTGCTAGTCATTGGCATGGGTGTTCAGAATTAGGTCTAGATTTGAGATTTTAAGTTAGTAGAGCTGAACCAGAGGAAGATTTAGAATGTCTCATTTATTTCTATTATATTTAGACTGAAGTTTTCATTCAAATCTAAGAATGTTTTGTTTCAGTATGTCGTACTTTTGTTTTTTGCTTGCAATTCAGTTTAATTATAACAACCCAAATTAGCACAAAGACAAAATTCTGTTGTGGGTGGTCAAGCCCAGGTTTCAGTTTAAAAACCGGGCTCTGATACCATGTGTAAGGCCTTTTCAAACAGAGCCTTATAAAACATAAATTTAAATATAGAAATGCTATCATAATTTATTTACAATTCATTATTCAGCATAATAACAATTCATTATCCAACATAATAACAATGTTCAACAGAATTAAAAATGAGCAGCATGATAATAAACATGTTCAGCATGAATATCATGAACAATATATCAATACTGAACACAACATAAATACCTCAAATTGATGTTGTTTTGAAGCTCTGCCCAAAACTGACTAACCTCCCAGCGAGCTAGGAACAACCTATTTGGCTCACTAGCCCCAGGATTCCTTACGGTATCCTGGCCCCCGAGCCCAAAATTCCCAGCAACAGGTGCCCCCTGTGAAAGTCCTCAAGTCTGTAAGCACAAAACAGTTGCATAACATATACATAGTCTCCACTGCCTCCTCCCTTCTCCTTTCTCCAATATGAAAATATTACTCCAAACCAAAGAAGACCCCTTCCCGAGTGTTCTCCCTTTCCTTCTCCTCCTTTCCATCATTATTCACCGCCTTATCCCTCCATTAAACCTCAACCACCTTATCCCCCATTAAGTCTCAACCACCTTATCCCCCCCTCCATAAATGGGTCCAACTACCAATACAATTGTATTATTAACTAAGTCTTCATAATAAAAATTAATAATTCATTAAACTAATATTAATTAAACAAATATTGAATCAGGATAATTAATTAATTAAACTAATTTTCATTAAAAAAATATTTAATCATGATAATTAATTAATTAATTAGGGTTGTTACAGAGTAGAGTACACCTAATTGTTGATTGCCTCTCTGCTTCAGAAATGTTAAATTACTGCTTTTTGATTCCAAACGTTGTTGGGTTTGGGTATGTTTGGATTGGTTGTGACTCCTTTGATTACTTGTTAGATTTTCTGGTGGCTTGCATCTACTCAGTCATGGCACCTTGAGGATGTAGGACTCACACCTCTGGAATTGGGTCGTCCCAGGCGACGTAGGTAGCACTGAATGATGTAGATTTTTATGAACATTTAGTGCCAGCGGAGGACAAGGCCATAATGCCTGCATTGGAGGTTGAAGTTCACCTGGCTAGAGAGTTTAAGGATGATGTGGAAGTGGAGCAACAAGTCAAAGGGTTGATTCTTGATTTGGACTGCACTAGAACCAGGGATTCAAAATTCTATCAAACTCGAGCTGTATTGGCACACGAAAACGATGGTAGCCTGGGCATGCTTCCGAAGGATGAGGACTTTTTCCAGCTCAAGAGCTCCATTGAATTGCTAGAGACTCCAAACACTTATCTGTTGGATGTAGTGACATGGATGTAGGTTGGAGGTCTAGTCAAGGGCGAATCTTCTATTGTTGTCGAATGCAAAATGGGTCTCGACCCCTAGGTTTCCCATGTTCATTAGGAACATGCTTTTACTTGTTTTTTTGTTTTTGTTTTTTGTTTTCCAGTTATATCTAGATTTCTACAGTTTTAGAATAGACAATACTCACAACAGACTCTGAAACGTATTGCAAGCAGATGTTAAGGCATATATAGCTCTATTCAGCCTGGTTTCCCCATTAGGGAAGGCACATTTTTTGGTTTTTTTATCATGAGAGACTGTCATTGTTTCTTTGGGTAGTGAAATCTGTTGTAAATTTTGTAAATATTAATATAGCTTCTCTTACTTACAAAAAAAAACATTGTTTTGAATGAGTGGAGAGGGTAAATGAATGAGGAAGGGCAAAGGGTAATAACAAAAAACAGAGTCCTCAAATGAAGATTCCAAAGGATAGAAGGTAAAATGTTTTCACTATCATGAAGAATGGCACATTAAATAGAATTGTGTGAAATTTATTGCAAATAAGAAGGCAACAAGTGATCTAGCCATTCTCTCTTGAAAGAGATTGTTTTTGGCAATGTCATTGGTAACACGAGTTTCTTTTAGATGTTGATTTTTAGACTTTAGTGTCACTCAACATACGAGTTTTGATTGGACTTGTTTTGTGCAATATGAGTTAGTTAACATAACGAGAATGATGATTTTTGGAGGTGAAAAAGAGCATGAAGTTAGAGAAGGGCACTATGTCGATGATGGTGCTAGGTGGCCCATGCAAAGTGATTCACAATTCATGCATGTTCCTACCATGATTAAGAACATGTCACTAGAGTTGAATTGCAAATGTTGGTTTGGTTGTGAAATTTGATGCATGCGGTTGCAAGATTGGAAATTGTGATGGAAAGATTGCAAGAGTGGTAAGGGAAGGTAATTTGTAAAAGCCTACGTGTAGTTGTGTGAAAAGTGGTGATGGATGACATTGTATAAGTTGATGAAACAATGATTTTGGATCACCAACTTGGGCATGGTAATAGATGGATACTAGAGATGTTGATGTAGGGGATGTCTGTTGAAGATTTGAACATGCAAGTACTTGTGACATTTGGCATCTGCAAAGGGTGAATTTTTGGGAAGCAACATTGATTTCCTTTAAAAAAGGGAGGTGTTTAGAGAGCCCAAGAATGATTGGAGTTTGTCCATATCGATAATTGTGGACCGATGCAAATCTTGTCACACAAAGCTAAGTATTTTCTAACTTTTATTGACGATTTTTCAAAAACAAGTTTTGTTTGTCTTGAAAGAAAAATATGACGCAATAGAGGTTATCAAGTGTTTTTGAGCCTTTTTTGGAAAAGACACATGTAATCCATTGAAGAGGTTGAGGTGTGACAATGGTGGTGAATGTGTCTCTAAAGTGTTCAAGGATGAACATATCATGCCCTATACTTTGTAAGAGAATGGTGTCGTGAAGAGGAAGAGTATCACACTCATGGAGAGTGTGTGGTGCATGTTGAAGAATGTTTGTTTGATAAATATGTGATGGGATGGCATAGTGACAACAATATCATATGTTCAAGACATGTCCATTGTAGCATCACAACAAATGATTCACTATGAAGCATGCATTAGGAGGACGTTGAGCATTTTGCATTTAAAGGTGTTTGGGTGTTGTGTATGTCCATATGCCCAATGAAAAGTGGAAAACACTTAATGGAAAATGTGTGAAGTGTATCATGGTCAGATGTGATGGTGATTTTGGGATATAAAAAATTCTATGATCCAGTGAACAAGAAACTTGTTAGGAGTAAGGGTGTTATTTTATGAAAATGCGTTGTTGAAAGTAGTCAGTTTCAATGATTGATTGTAGGGGTGATTGTGTTGGTGTTGGTTCTTATGAAAGCATAGACATTAATATGGTGATTCAATGCCCATACGATACATAAGGAAGAACCTATTTATCAAGGGGGATACTTGAGTTGTAAAGGAGTTGCATCTTGGGCTTGTGGAGCCCAATGAAATGGAGAATGTTAATCTTAACCCACCAATACATAGGGTATCAACCAACTAGAGTTTGAAGACTACCACAATGATTCCACGATTTTGCTACGATGTGCAATGATTTTTTTAAGCCTATTATTGTGCAAGCACTTAAGAGTGAGAGTCCATGGCATTGGAAGAGTGCCATGAATGAAGAATATGAATCATTTTAAAATTTTTAGAGTTGGCAACTTGTAGAATAGTCTCTCCAAGGGAAAGATATTCTCTATAAGTGGGTTTTCATGTTGACGTATAACTAGGATGGTTCATTTGATTTGTATAAAGCACACTTCATGGAAAAAGGGTATACTCAAGTTCAAAGAGTCTAATAATAGGGAACTTTTTCACTTGTGTGGATGCCATAAATTAGGGTGTTCTTTGCATTTGTTGTTGTAAATGATATATGTGTGCATCAACTTAATGTAAAACCAACTTTCCTTAATGGAGAGTTGAAGGAAATATACATGTAGCACTAAAACTAAGCAACGAGCATTTAGTTTGTCTATTGTATAAGACTTTTCTCTAGAGCTTGGTACCAAAGGTTTTATGGGCACATGAAAAAACAAGGTTTTCAAATTCACACATTCATCTAAGTGTTTACATCAAGTCTTTTGGTGAGATTTTCTTGATCTTAAAGAAGACTTTCCTCCATAGCTTGGTACCAAAGGTTTTATGGGTAGATGAAAAAACAAGATTTTCAAAATTCACACATTCATGTTAGTGTTTACATCAAGTTTGTGGGCAAGATTTTCTTAATCTTAATAGATGATGCTATTTTTTTGGCAAGCATTTGTTAGTATTGAATGAACTTAGAACAAGCACAAAACAAAGTTTGATATCATTGACCATGGTTAAATCTACTATTGTCTTTGTTTTCAAGTGCAAAGAAAGAGTGAATTAAAATATTCACTTGAGTTGAAGAAAGTATATTTTGAAGGTTTGGGATGGGTGGATACATATTGAGTGCAACCCCAATGGATATGGGAGTGAAATTGTATATGGATATGAGTCCGAAGATGTATGCTAAGTTACATGAAGTGAACAAAATGTTATACTATAATGAAATTGGCATCCTCATGTATGTGTTGAACGTATGCATATGTTGAGAGGGGGGGTCAATCAATATAATATACTTTTTATTTTAAATGAGCATTTGTTAATCATTCATTAAATTTATGACAATAAATGCATGTAAACTCAAATCATAGTACACTAAGTTTAATTTGGAAACCCTTGTGGGAGAAAACCACAAAAACTTGTCTTTATAAAAGCTTGTAGGCACCAACCTACTAGAGACACCGATCTCTTCAGCTGAGCACCAAATCAACAAGATATTGTGTAGGCACCAACCTACTAGAGACACCAATCTCTTTAGTTGAGCACCAACTCAACAAGATGTTGTGTAGGCACCAACCTACTAGAGACGCCCATCTCTTTAGTTGAGCACCAACTCAGTAAGACCTATATAGGTAGCAATCTAAGATCTTCATACACATAGTAGTTTTGACTTCACGTGCATGCTTCATACTTCATGCATTTCATAACATCATCACACCCTTAACTTTCATGTTCTAACGTGTCTCCTTGCTTCATACCCCAGACATAGCTTCTAACCCCAATCATATTTAGTAATCATGCCATAACGAACCTCATAACATCATTCCCAGATTGTAGCATCACAACCTCAAAACTATGCACTTTGTAGCATCATAGACCTTAGTCCTTCATAGCACACCCTTAAAACTCCAAGAAAACTCTTTTTGCGCTCCTTTAGACCCCACTAATACTCCCCAACTCCTCTTGTTCACCTCATATCTCTTATGCACACTTGTACTTGCTCTTCTTGCTTGGATACTCTTCAAATGTGCACATCTATCCCGTATTTATAGTGTTTTTGTGTTCACTTATGGGGTGACTTGTAAAACTGGTTGGGCTGACCTGACATAATATTTCATATCTCCTCATTCGTAAGGAGTTATAGGGAGTTCCATATACCGTTGGAAAGGTATCAGAAAAATATTTTCAACCATATATCTTGTGCTCCCATTTGAGCTAGGTATTTAGAGTAAAAAGGCCTTCAAAGATAGGGTATCCAAATTGAGCAGAAAAAATCCAAAAAAAATATTTCCAACAATCTCCATCTTGCATTTTTTTTTATCTTGGACATCAGTAGTCTCCCCCTATCTTTGACATCAACGAAGACAATCTTTCCAACAACATGTTGTGTCTGTATTAGTTCGAGCATTGCTTTTGCTATAAGTTGGTTGAGCGAATTCTCTTCAGGTTTGAGGTTACAATGTTGGCATGTAATAAACGTAATTTAGAAATAGAAGTTACATTCAATGAGAGTTCAAATGATGCCTTAATGCTAATAGGATTTTTTGATGTCGTTTGGGCAATTTATGGGGATTGACATGCAATAAAAAGAGCTTTAGGATACTTGAAAGGTAATTTAGACATGGAGGTTACATTCAGTGGGAGCTCAAATGATGCATTGGAGCTAATAGGATTTTGTGATGCAGTTTGGGAAATTGATGGGGATGATTGAAGATCTAAATCAAATTGTTGCTTCATATTGGTAGGAGAAATAATATCATAGGCAAGTAAATGACTATTGATCATTTCATTATCAAGTGTTGGATGTCGATAATGTCTCTCTTGCTATGTAACCAACGAATTAATTTGGTCAAGGATATTAATGTATAGTGATGGTATATATCAGGGTGCTTTCTCGATAATGAATTGTGAAAATTAGGATTACATAGAAATGGTGAAAAATACAAAGTTCCATTCCATTGCCAAACAAAACTTTGCAGTGAAATTTTGTTAAGGAATATGCATTAAAGAGGATGTTACAAATGTGATTTTGTTATATATATGTTTGTTGATGCATTAACCAATCCATAGGCAATCAAGAAGTTAAATTTTAGTAGGAATGGTTTTGGGATGAAGTTTGGTGCATCAATAATTTGCATGGACATTTTATTGTTGTAAGTTGATTGGCTACATTAAACACTAGGCATTGAGGAGTGTGTTTTTTCAAAAAAAGATTGTATTTTTTATTTCAAGAAGAAATGAAAAGTACATTTTGTATGCACTTGAAACACTCAAAATTGGCTTATCATTAGAACAAATTTGATTAAAAAATGCCCCCCCTAAGATTATAAAATAAGAATCCATGTATGTTACATCAAAGTCCATGTATGCCACATCACACTGCCATATACGTTAGGCTAATCTAGAATTACGAGATGAGAGTTGAAAATAACTATGAGAAGTTTAGATTCTTGCGCATACACAATAAATGATACTAGTGTTAATATATAATAGAAAAGTAGAGTAAATAATATTTTATTAATATACGATAATAATATATAATAATAATAATTTATAATATAAAATGTAGAATATAATCATAATATAATAATAATATGAATTTTATTATACTACGAATGTGAATGTGACTACTACATTAGAAGAAATTATATATGTACATGTTACAACATTCTCTAGTAGGGGTCTGCCTATATATATATATAAACTATCAACACCGCTATTTCATTATATTATGTACATGTTACAACATTTTCTAGTAGGGGTCCGCCTCAAGGGAAAGTATAACCCCTACGAGGAAATCAACATATCTGTACATCACATTCTTATCAGAGTCTTGAGATAAACAATTGTAAAAAGAGACCATAAACTTGATTAATTTACTAAGACTAACCATGCTATCATGAAGACTAAAATAAACTAGACAGACCAGACATCATGCCTCCATGAATGCTTCCACTAGCAGATCAATCTCCATATCTCCATGTCCTTTTCCTGCACAGTTCCGGATGGTTGGGGGTTTCATCCAAGATAATGGGATTTTCTTGAGTGCTTGCTAAACCTGAGGTTCTCTCTTGCTACCTAAAAGTGTTTGATTCCTCTTCAACTTGTGAGACTGATATTCCAATTCCGAAGACTAGTTTGCACATGGCCTCCAATTTTCCTTCAAAAATCCTTTTATTCTCTAGGGCTTGAGAAATTAGACTTTTGACCAGACAATAGATCTTTATCAACTTAAAAATCTTGGTGGTTTTATTGCTTGAGTAAACTGAGTCTTTAACCCATGCCCGACCTCCTGCATAATCTGTGCTTCAGAGAGGGTATGTTGTTTGGCTCTGACAACCCTCTTCATCTCCTTAACTTCTTGTTTAAATTTTACTAGGACTTTTCCTTTGTAAAGTGTCTTAGTTGCCAAAGCTTCTCTAGTTTCTTTGGATGAGAGAAGTGGATCCCTCAAGGTAGAGACTCACCCAAACATAGCGTGTTCCTTTATTTTACGTACCCCCCATCCCTATTAGAGCTACGCATTAGCTTGTCTATAGAAAAACCCTCTCAAGGTAGCACCTAGAAGACCGATACCACACCAAGAAACATAGGACGCAGGTGTCATGGCGAGAGATCTAGAAGAAGGTGGTTGATTCCTTGGCGTATTCCACCAACCTAACCAATAGAGTTGAACCTGAGTCCAACAAAGGGTTGAGTCTCCCCTTCCCAACCAAGAGAATAACCTAGAAAGAAAACCACAAAGCAAAAAACTTAAGTATTAGATTACCTGGAGACCACGACGAGAAAAGGCCCTAAGGAAATGATCTCCTCACCCCACACCATTTTATCCACTCAAGCATAAGAAAACTAGGCTAGACCGATGCTTCACACGGGTTATCATAATTCAAAAATCTCCACCCAACTAAAATCAGGATCATACCTGAAATTGCTTCACTCCTCCTCTTTGAAATATCATCCTTACTTGTACCTTGTCTCCTCAAGAATCCCTGACCAATTCCAGGCCCGTCAGTCACCTCACAGTACCAACACCCAAACTCTCCCACATAAACCATCATATCAGACGTTGGTGCGGAGTAGACCATGCTCCTCCCTGCGACCTTTCTCTGTCTCCCAGAGTGCAACATTAACCACAACCAACTCACCTCTTGATGGGATATGAGTGCATGGTGAAGTGGTGATCAAACGACACATTCTAGTGCCACTTTTCGACACCCCATTCAGGTGTAATATATTAATGTATTATAATAATGTTGAATATATAATATAGTCATAATATAAAATAAATTAATAACTACAATAAAATAACATTATGAATGCATACATAAGAAGGTCAATGCTTGCCCCGCAAGGGTGTATACTGATTGACAAGTGC
>SNQJ01S0022833.1:61723-91202 GCA_010110895.2 Picea sitchensis
GATAGAATGGTGGGAGTGGACGATGGCTCTGCAAATCCCCCTTGGTGGCTAACCAAAACCCATGAATACAAGCTTGCTAAGTCACCCATCAATCACCCCAACAATGGTCAAGTGGATTAGTGTAAGATCCAAGCAGTTATCAGAAATGACAGGAACCTAATGCATATATAAGAAGGTTATAACGATCAAACATGACACATACGATGATACCTTGGACCAATTACCGCATGGAGCAAGAGTCCTCTCTAATGCAAGTCCAAGCCGAAGGTGATGGAAGTTGTTGCTGCTGACAGGACACGTCTAGCGAAGAAGAAGAAATATGGGCCCTCCAGGGCCATGCTCGGGTCGATCCTGCTCTCGGCACTTCATGTCTAGGACCTGTGGGCCTCGAGACATGATCTCCTAGTTATCCCTAGATATCGGGGATAACACATCCAAAATGCCTTAATGCCCTTCACTATAGCTAACTCTTTCATACCTTCACTTGATTTCCTTAGTGAACTCAAACCCCATTCGTTGAGGACTTTTGGAAGGTCCAATTACATTTGAATGGAAGGTCATTAGAGTCAAAGGACACATGATTTTATTTTTCAAAACCATCATGTGAAAAACCCCTAAGTCAAAAGTACATATCTTTATTTAGTGAAATACTTCAAACATTGTGCACCATATGCGAAAATATTCATTTTTATACATATTTGCTTTGACTAGATTTTCATTTCTTGTATTATCACTATTTCATTGGCCCCATTAGAGAAATGTTGAGGTTTAAAATGGGCCTCCTGAGGAAAATAATAAAACAAGAGTTGTGAATTTTCAAAGGGAAAGAAATAAAACTACCTTTTTATCATATTTTCGACTTATTCTTGTAGGTTTACTCAAATTTCAAAAGTAGGCACTTGTTGGATGTAGAATTTTTTTGCATCCAACAAATACCTACAATGCATGCTTTTGTTAGACCCATAGTGAGATAAACTAGAAATACATTAAAAAAACATGTTTCTTGACCCATAATGAGAAAAACTAGAAATACATGAGAAAACATGTTTATTTTCTTGACCCACAAAGAGATAAACTGAAAATACATGAACAAAACACGTTTCTTTTCAAAAAACATGTTTTTTTTCATGTGTTTCCAGTTTAACTCACTATGGGTCCAACAAAATCATGCAATGTGGGTACTCTTTGGATGCAGGATAATTCCACGTCCAATGAGTGCTTACACTTGAAATTTGAGTAAACCTACAAGGAGATAAGTCGAAAATATGATAAAAATTAGTTTTTTTTTTCTTTCCCTCCAAAACTATTTACCCTTATGGTTGACATCGTCACCTTGAATCATATTGGTTCTTTTAAATTTGATTTTGATGTCACATTTTTTTTATTTTGATGCCTACTTTTGACTTCAAAATTTATTTGATGCTCTACTTGCCAATCACAAGAAATTGACACAACCTGGAATCACAGAGAACCCCAAGTAATCTAGGGTTAGAGGACTTCCTCTAGTATTCAAAGACATCCCTAGTATTTTTGTTTCTCTATATAGAACATCAATAACTCCATTGTACTCACCCTTGGGTGCAAAATTGTTAGGATCTGTTGTGCTAGGATCACCCTTGATAGTCTCATTGCCTCCAAGATCTCCTTTTGTGAATTCAACCCCATCAAGCTCGGGTGCTCAACAATCATCCACAATGTTAGGACAAGGTGTACCCCTACCACCAATACTTCTATCACCACTTTGTACTCCTAAATTACCATATATAGCTTGTCAAAATCTCATTGATTTTATTAAGATAACTAATGACTTGATCCTGCATGACCTTGCTAATTCACCACCCATGAAAACCAAGCTTTCCTCCAATATTCCAAAATTCAGGGGATGATTAGGAAAAGATCCAACTAACCATGTCATGACCTTTCATCTATAGTGTTCATTTATCAACATCACCAATGATGCTATATAGCTTAGGTTATTTCAGAGAACCCTCACTAGGCCATTGACAAAATGGTATATCAATGAGGTACTAGGTTCACATGCCATTTTTGCATTATTATCCAATTATTTTTTAACCTTATTCCAGTTATTAGTGCGTCAAGATATGGGATGGAAAATACTCATAGTTTTTTTCCAAACCACATCTACCCTTATCAGAGACCATATCCATGAGTGGCGTTGGCAAAGGTTAAAGACAAACTCCTCTTGGATTGGTTTTTAAAACACTTATTTCCTTTGATTACCAGACAGATGGCCACTATTGTACCTTACACAAAGGACAAGGATATTCTCAAGGCACACAATTTTGATCTCATCTAGGCATAATTAGGGTATATATGTACAGTGATTTCAAATTATCTCGATTCTCACCCTTTGGAACATGGTAATCCTAGTGCATCTCATATGGTGGATGGGGTGATTNTCCAATGAGTGCTTACACTTGAAATTTGAGTAAACCTACAAGGAGATAAGTCGAAAATATGATAAAAATTAGTTTTTTTTTTCTTTCCCTCCAAAACTATTTACCCTTATGGTTGACATCGTCACCTTGAATCATATTGGTTCTTTTAAATTTGATTTTGATGTCACATTTTTTTTATTTTGATGCCTACTTTTGACTTCAAAATTTATTTGATGCTCTACTTGCCAATCACAAGAAATTGACACAACCTGGAATCACAGAGAACCCCAAGTAATCTAGGGTTAGAGGACTTCCTCTAGTATTCAAAGACATCCCTAGTATTTTTGTTTCTCTATATAGAACATCAATAACTCCATTGTACTCACCCTTGGGTGCAAAATTGTTAGGATCTGTTGTGCTAGGATCACCCTTGATAGTCTCATTGCCTCCAAGATCTCCTTTTGTGAATTCAACCCCATCAAGCTCGGGTGCTCAACAATCATCCACAATGTTAGGACAAGGTGTACCCCTACCACCAATACTTCTATCACCACTTTGTACTCCTAAATTACCATATATAGCTTGTCAAAATCTCATTGATTTTATTAAGATAACTAATGACTTGATCCTGCATGACCTTGCTAATTCACCACCCATGAAAACCAAGCTTTCCTCCAATATTCCAAAATTCAGGGGATGATTAGGAAAAGATCCAACTAACCATGTCATGACCTTTCATCTATAGTGTTCATTTATCAACATCACCAATGATGCTATATAGCTTAGGTTATTTCAGAGAACCCTCACTAGGCCATTGACAAAATGGTATATCAATGAGGTACTAGGTTCACATGCCATTTTTGCATTATTATCCAATTATTTTTTAACCTTATTCCAGTTATTAGTGCGTCAAGATATGGGATGGAAAATACTCATAGTTTTTTTCCAAACCACATCTACCCTTATCAGAGACCATATCCATGAGTGGCGTTGGCAAAGGTTAAAGACAAACTCCTCTTGGATTGGTTTTTAAAACACTTATTTCCTTTGATTACCAGACAGATGGCCACTATTGTACCTTACACAAAGGACAAGGATATTCTCAAGGCACACAATTTTGATCTCATCTAGGCATAATTAGGGTATATATGTACAGTGATTTCAAATTATCTCGATTCTCACCCTTTGGAACATGGTAATCCTAGTGCATCTCATATGGTGGATGGGGTGATTAGATCTATGGGTCATGTTACAAACCCATATGAGCACACAACCACTTATGGAACCAATAACTATGGTAACCACTACGATAGAGCTAACACCTCCTAAAGTGGCACTACTACTTCTTAAGAACAACCTACACATGGGAACTTCAAGATGAATTAAATTGGTCCAAACAAACCATGCAATGGACTACATCCATCGCACTCCGGTCATAGCATGCCCTTCTCAGGATCACATGCATCACAACATGTTCATGGCTCTTCGTGCAATCCTCAAAATTTTAGAAAAAGTACATCCACATTGTATAATAATGAGAACTCGTATGGTGCCCCCCTACAAGCCAACCCTTATTTCCCATTTTTTGGTCCCTCGAAAAGGATTGTGAAACTGCAAAACTCTTCATGATAGGTCAGTGTCAACATTGTCCAATCTTCACCTACTCAGAAAACTCAAGCATTTGAGAAACTGAACATGATAAATCCTTCAAATCCATAGAATAATGAAAAAGAGAAAGGAAAAAAACCCACCACAAGGACAAAGGGGTAATGCCAACCTAGGAAACCAAAATTAGAATGTTGGAAACAATAATCAACCAAAACAATGGGAGAACAATGGTTTAAGGAACAAATTACCTTGTGCATTACATGGATAATTTGGTCATACTCATAACTACCCAAAAAAATTTGAATACAAATGAATGAAGGTTGAAATGATGGGTAGCTAAGAAGGTAATCGCCCACATGGATCAAGCACCCCCCCAATAATTATTTCCTAACCAACCACAACTAGCAGTGTCGTGTAACCTCTTATCCTAGCAAGGAGGTGTAGCTAATTAATATTAATCAAACAACTCTTCCCAAACGTCATGATCACACCCACCCTAAAATTTCTCAATTGGGAGATTCTTCCTATGAAAGCATATTTATGAATTAAGTAGAAGTTAACCTTCAAACTCACAACCAACAATACAACATGCCACCTTGTTTGACTCCACTGCACTTGGATGGACAAATGAATAACCCACTACTTGACATTTCTCTATAAATGTTGCAAGGGTTTATTTATAAATGTATTATCAATGAAAGCAATGGTGTCATTGAAGGTCCCTCACAAGTTTTCTTTGAGACTCTACCACAACGTATTAAGATTCCTTTGATCAAAATTTCTATTGATATTCATGTTAATGAAATATGTTGTTATTTTTAATGGTGTTTAGTATCAAACCCTATTAGGTTACTTTATAGGTAGAGTTCCTCAACTTTGTCATTAGGTCCTAAGTTAAGGAAGCTTGGGAGCCTTATGGTTATANCTATTGATATTCATGTTAATGAAATATGTTGTTATTTTTAATGGTGTTTAGTATCAAACCCTATTAGGTTACTTTATAGGTAGAGTTCCTCAACTTTGTCATTAGGTCCTAAGTTAAGGAAGCTTGGGAGCCTTATGGTTATATTTTTGTTGTTACTAGAAATTTGATAAAGGTTTTGAGGAAGAATTCCATTCCTCTAATATGGTCATGTGTTGCCCTTAGATGTGTCATAATATTCAAGTGGTTTTATTTGAGTGTTATCAAAATTTATCAGTTAATAAATTTTCTTATCTTTATTATCACGTCTAGGTATAATTCTTAGGCCTCCCCATGCAATACTGGGATTTACTCAAGTGCAATTTGGCTCTTCCTAGCTAGTTCATGGTCCATGAGCTCCACCAATTTGATGAAAACCCCCCCTGGGGCTCACGCGAACTCTCGGTCTAGGATCGATTTACACAAGAGCCGAAGTGGCTCTCAGGTCCCCACTAAACCCTTAGAATTATTTACCACAAGCCTTTTCTCCTTTACCTGCGCAAAAATTTGGGTTCGCGAGGGTATTTTCACTCCAGTGGAGTCTTCACGTGACCTCGGGCCAAAACCCGGGGCTTAATATTTTGAAAGTGACAACTTTGGTGCTTTGGAGCTTTAGGCTTCATGAGTTTTTCCCTCAACACGCTCCAAATCTCTCAAACGTTGAATTGGCGAACTCCCGAACTGGTAGTATCTGGATCTTCGTGACTTCGGCGCTCCAGAACTTTGCGCTTCGGGAGTTTTAACCACAACACCTTCCAAATCATTCGAACGTCAAACTGGAGAACTCCTGAAGGGTTCAAGGATCAACGGTACACACTTCTCCAATAGACAACAGTTGTGATCCACTCTAGAACTCTGGGATTTGAGACTTTTATCTCTCAATCACCACTAGACTCCTGAATTGGCGAAGGGAGAAGATCTACGGTCCATGTTCCCCCCGTCAACGGATGACCAATATTGATTCTAGGCTTCAGGACTTTGGGGAATTCTTCACTATGTGCAACAACAACAAACTTCTCCCGGAGTGTTGAATTTCCAAACCACTTGGAGATCCGATGACTCACGCTTCGCCTAGTGATATACGGTGTAGATTCACTCTAGGGCTTCGGGGATTTTGCCTCTTTTATAACAAATAATTAAAAAATGTCGGAGAAGTGAAGTCTGAAGGACTTGAGGGTTTAGCATCCGTGCTTCTTACCTTGATCTGACGACTGTGCAGAGTTCTAACTTCTCCTGAACAGATCTCGTCCGTTCACTTTGAAACAAAGAGATTTCTTTTCCTTAAGCTTTTTTGCTTAAAGGGATTAGACTATGGCGCACACCTTACACTTCCCTCCCGAGCTTCTCTCTGGAAAGACTCTAACCTTGGCGCACGCTTTGTGCTTCCCTCCTTGGCTTGGGACTTAAAGAAGTCTCCCACACACTCCTTGTGTTATCTCTCCTTTGAGCTTTTTTTCACACTTAACAAAGTGTTGACTCTATGCACTCTTTGCATTGGTCTCCTCTCTGATATTTTATACTCCTATGAGTATAGGTTCACTCCTTTCACTCACTCTGTGTAATCTTATGCAATCTCTCCTAATCTTTTGAACTTGTAATGGTTCTTCTTCCGCACTCTTAGCATGGGCATTGTGCACTCCTTGCACCGAGATTTCAGAAGAGAAATAATTGAAACTTAAATAAACATTAAGGATTCATTCAACAAGCCATTTAGATGCATACACACACATAAAACACAGAGATAAATAACATAGCATTTACCCTGTTACCCAAAGACAAGCAAGCTTATAAATCTGGAAGCAAAATCTTTTCTTATATATTCCTTCAACAAATATTTACAAGGGTTTCAACAACTCTCAACAGCTTTCAACTTCTGCTTTCAACAACTACTAACAACAACAACCTCTCTTAGGCATAGATTACATTGATTTATACATGAGGGGGCTTCTCGAGCCTTCCCTCCAAACTATCTTAGTGCATTCATATCACAATTAAAGCATCTTACTACTAGGCTTATTACAATAAATGAGTTATTACAATCTAGATATGAGTCGGCGCTCAAAATGTGTACAACCTACAAACATTAAAGAAAAATACAATCCCCTAGAGCACATACAATGGCTCAAGATTCAAGATCTTATGAGATATTTAATTACATTTCTTTCAAAAATTAAAGTGGCGCGCCTTCCTTGGATGTTGAGTCGTCGTCCACCTTGCCTCATTAATTGACAACGGTGATGCTCCCGCATCATACTCCTTTGGAGAAAAAAATTCATGGACTCCTGTCCATGAGCTCCTCCACTATCTTTCCATGCTTCTAGATGTCGATTTTAGTTATCCAACTGGCATCTTCCACTGGATGATTATCCCATTTAACCAGATATTCATAGTAAACTTTCCTCCTAGTTTTCTTAGTAATTCTCTGATCCAAAATCTTCTCTATCTGCGGCTTCTCTGCTATGGGCATCTATCGCTTCTACTGAATCTTATCTTGATCATTTTTCCCTTCTGTCTCATCCATCTTATAAGGGTATAAGTATGCTACATTGAATATTGGTGAAATTCCAATGTCTTCTAGTAGTTCAATCTCATAAGAATTTGTAGCAAATTTTCTGAGGATTTTACAAGGGCCTATCTTCTTCATCTTAAGCTTATTATATTTTCCTCTTGGAAATATTTCCTTCCTCAGGTGTGCCAAGAATTGATCTCCAATTTCAAAATTCACTTATTTTCTTCTCTGGTCTACTCCGATCTTGTATATCTGGTTGTTATCTTGTAGTTGTCTTTTGATTTGATCATGCAACTTCTGCATCTCTGCAGCAAAATCCTCTGCTCCTGCGCTTCGAAATTCAGTCTGTCCCAAATCTCTCAATTCTGAAATTCCTCTTGGATGCATTCCATATACTATCTAGAATGGACTCTTACCCATACTTATGTTTGGTGAGTCTTTATATGCAAACTCCGCGTGAGGAAAAACTTGATCCCACTGATTGTTATGTTCAATTACCAAACTCCTTAGAATATTCCCTAAGCTTCTATTCACTACCTTAGTCTATCCATCTGTCTAAGGATGATATGTTGAACTAAAAGACGAATTTGTTCCCAACCTTTTCCACAAATTCCTCCAAAAATGTCCCACGAATTTGGTATCTTTGTCTGATACTATACTCTTGGGTAACCCATGCAATCTCACAATATCCTTGAAAAACAGATTCACTATGTGGGTAGCATCATTGGTTTTGTGACATGGTATAAATTGTGCCATTTTTGAAAAAAATTCAACCACCACAAAGATTGAATCATTTCCCATCTGGGTTCTTGGCAATCCCAGAACAAAATCCATACTTACAACATCCCACGACCTGTCTGGAATAGGAAATGGTTGATACAATCCTGTGTTATGCTGCTTTCCTTTAGAATATTGAAAAATTATGCATTTGTCCACGAACTTATTCACATTAGACCTCATGCCTGGCCAATAGTATGAAGAAATCAACTACGCATATGTTTTATCATGGCCAAAGTGTCCAACCAATCCTCCACTATGTTTCTCCTTCAACGAATTGTCCCTCATTGAGCATCTTAGAATACACAATCAGATTCCTTTGAATAATATCCCTTCTTGGATCATATATTTCATCCATTAATTTCTATCCCTAAAAAAAGGAGTTTCACATGCTTCGTAAGCTTCCTCAAAGTCTGGGTCTTCCTAGTACATCTCCTTGAGGTGTTCAAATCCCAAAGTCTCCACTTGGAATTCCTGCAAGATTAAACATCTCTTGCTCAAAGCATATGCAACGTTGTTAGCACTCCCATTAATATGTTTAATGATAAAAGTAAAATCCTGCATGAATTCTACCCATTTGGCATGTCTCTGGTTCAATTTCTCTTGTCTCGTTATGAACTGCAAACCATGATTCTTAGTATACAGAATAAACTCCTTTGGCATGAGATAAGTCTCCATTTTTTCAAATCTTGAATTATAGCATAAAATTTTGTGTCATATGTCGAATACTTCTTCTTAGCATCATTCAATTTCTCACTGAAATAAGCCACATACTTATCATCTTGACTTAAAACTGCTTCAATGGCCACTCCACTTGCATCACAATTGACCTGGAAATTCTTCTTAAAGTATGGCAGAACTAAAATAGGTTGTTCTATTATCTTTTCTTTCAACACTCTAAATCCTTTCTCGGCTTCTTTTGTCTAGTCAAAATAACCACCCTCCTTCTTTATAGTATCTAGTATTGGTGCCCAAATATTGTTGAAATTCCTAATGAACTTTCAGTTGATTTTTCAATAAGCTAGGTTAAGCATGTAGTTCATTCCATTTTTTCATTTGTCTTATCCATAAACAATAATGTTACAGCAACTAAGATCACAAGAAGAAACACCATGCACAAGAACACAAGAAGTATCCTTAGAAACCCTTCTCAACAAGGGAAGAAAACCCATCCAAATCCTTTGATATATTCTTCAAGATAAATACCTTCACCACCAATAAGACTTAGCACACAAGAGGGTGCTCAAACCCTAGAAGACTAGCACCCAAGAGAGGTGTGCACTTTTCCCAAGAGGATGTACTTGCTGAAATTTCCAAACTTTTGTGTAGGATGTGTTTCCTCAATTGGGAATTTACCTTTACTTATACTAGAATTGTCCTATCAACAGAAGTGTCTATTGGAACAACAGGGCTGACCTCTCTACATCACATTATAATTAATATTAACTAGATTAATTTTCTTTTACATTTATTACTAATCACATTAAGGTGGGGCCGACATGTACCCTTTACATTAGAATTAGGGTTATAGGCAAGTCTGACTCTTGAAAAATATAGCAAGGGATCTGATACACCCACTAGTGCTCATCCACTAGGGGCACATCCATAGGGATGTCCATATCTCTGGCTCAGTGCATTACACAGAAGAACCAGTTCTTCACACGTTCACTTGTTCTCGTCCACAGACACATCCACTCAACAGATCTTCTTTCCCACTACATCACACATGAGAGTCATATGAAGTTTCTCATCAACTCTGCTACTCAGAGGAGGCTAATACATCATCTTCATTATTTTTCTCATGAATATGCACCCAACACTTTGGGATTTCACACATTCACCTTGTGCTCAGCCATAGGCACATCCAACTAAACAGATTTCCTTTCCCACAGGATAATCATCTAGAGTTCGTCTTAACTCTCTAAATGGAGGAGGTCATCTATATGTTCCAGCTATGTCTCGGATAGGAACCACGTACCCTTCTTAGGGTCTTTATCTCATGTTTGTAAGCTGGAGAAAGTCTCACATAGTTGCAATGATCCACATCTCATAGGTTTGTAAGATGGATAATGTCTCACATAGATGCAATCATAAACACTCCCTCTCAGCTAGGGAGGCATTCTTCATCATGTCAAGTCTCACACGGATGTACTTTGAATTTTGTCTTGGCTGGAGTCATCAACACTCCCTCTCAACTAGGGAGGCATTCTTCACCAAGTTAGTTTGGTGAAGATGTCTGCAAGCTTCTCATGTGTNCCCTCTCAGCTAGGGAGGCATTCTTCATCATGTCAAGTCTCACACGGATGTACTTTGAATTTTGTCTTGGCTGGAGTCATCAACACTCCCTCTCAACTAGGGAGGCATTCTTCACCAAGTTAGTTTGGTGAAGATGTCTGCAATTTTCTCATGTGTAGGAAGGTACTGCATGTGTACGATTTTCCTCTGCATCATATCTTTGATATAAGGATATTTCATCTAATTGTGTTTCTATCCATCATGAAACATTGGGTTCTCAAGGAGATTTACACACGGCTCTTGGTTATCATCATAGGATCCATCTCATGGTCAAGTAAATATGTTAGAAGCTTGTGAAGCCACATTTCTTTGCACACTCGATGTTATATACTATGTCTCTGTGGTACTCAAGGCCACAGAGTTTTGTTTCCTGCTGCATCAAGAAACCATGGAAAACTTCACGGTAGAACATCAATAAGATGTTCTCTTCCGGTCAAATGTATTTTCTGCTCAATCTGAATCGACATATCCTGCAAACTCAAGTTCACAGTAGAGGCATATCTCAGGCCATATCCAACTGTGAATCGTATATAAATTAATACGTGTTTTATTGTTGTCTAGTGAGTCTGTCTTGGTTGACTCATGAAATGACTAAGCACATTCACTGCATGGCATGAATCAAGTCTAGTTTTAACTAGATACATTAGTGATCCAATCAGTTGTGGATCAGTCTCGTTTGAATCATCATCAATCTTTTTCTTTAAATCCATCACGGTGGATTTTGCATTCTGTCATACTTGAACCTTTTTTTTTTTAATATTTTCACTGTATATTTTCCTTGACTCAGGAAAATATCATCGGTCCTCTGTCATACTTCTTTTCCTAAGAAGTAGTGCATCCTACTCATATTCTTCATCTTGAATTCAGAAGTCAAGAATTACTTGTATCCAACAACTAGGCTTTCTAAATAAGTCATCAAAATCAGGCTCTCATCACCAACACTGTAATAATATAGGTTTGGATCAACAACACTCTTGATGAAATCCAAACTCATCAAGAATCTATCTATTTGATATAGTTTCCAACTCATGGATGGTAGTACGGATGGAAGTGTATTGGTTTTACTGGATCAAGTGTCTCATCGTAGACAACTCCCTCTGTTTGTGAGAAACCTATGGCTATATATCTCATTTTGTATTTCTCGACACTTCCATCAGTTGCATGCTTGATCTTATAGATCCACTTGGAAGTTACCACATACTTCCCTTCTGGTCCCTGAATAATATCTTATACATCATTCTTTAAGATATATCAATATTCTTCTGTTATGGCATCTTGCCATACATGTTCTTTTGTTGCTTCTCTTAAGACAAGGAGGCTCAACATCAATGAAGTGGATCATGACTGAAGGATAGCTCGAAAATCCCTTTTTCTTTCTTGGGATGTGCCTTGAGAGGCTTGTATGTTTCTATGCCTCTTGCAGAGTGAGTCTAGGTGGGCCTTTTATTCCCTACTACAATATCTCTGAACATATCAACTGGAGCAATTGGATCAACTGAATAATATATGTCCCCCTCTGAACTGCTAAAGGGGGAGAAGGTATTGTCTTAATGTCAATCTCCATCTGAGATTATTTGGATCTTTGAAAGACTATCTCTTCTTCAAGGACAATGTATTTGCTTGTCTCAATCTGTCTCTTACCAGGGATTTCGATCTGGAATGTCTTTGAAGATTCACTGTATCCTTTATTTCTAAAGGATCTATCTTGGACTTCTTCTCTTTGGGTACATGAAAATACACTGAGCACCCAAATAACCTGAAGTGTTCAATCTTAGGCTTCATTTCGGTGAAGACTTCTTTGGGAGTTATGTTTTTCAAAGTCTAGTGACGACTCTTGTTCTAAACATATACTGTGGCATGCATGCTTATGCCCATAGAATCATAGAAATATTATGATCATGTATTATTGCATTGGTTGTGCCAATGATGGTTCTATTCTTCCTCTTTCTCAAATAGTTTCAACTCCCTCTAAGTCAAGTGGCTCCCTCTGAAGGATAAACATCTTCCTTTGATCTTAATCTATCTGGAATAAGAAAACAAGAGAAACCAAAACAAGAATATCTCCTAAAGGAGAATAATGAGTGCATCTCTAGAATAAAAACAATTTAAGGATTATTGTCACAACTACAACACTTACTTGTAATGTAGCAAACTTTAGAAATATAGGTTAGAGGAATGACAATTACAACAATCAAACCTGGAGTCTTCACTTCTAATATGTTGTTCCTCTGAGTGCACTAATATCCTTCTGGATCCATGACTTTAGCAAAAGGTTACTTCATCCTACAATTACCCTCATGACAATGATACAAATAATATATATACATGTGCATACCTGAGGGTGCTTGATATGATTTTTCCAATGGCACATGGTTGGTCTCTATCCTCTGACATATTCATGAAGGAGGTAGTCACAGTGTCACCTTTTTGTATCACCCACAATAAGTCTTCCTTTGAAGTCTTGTCTTCCAGAAACTTGAAGTTTCTTGATCCATCAAGCTTAACTTCCATCATAGTTTTGTTCATCATAATTTTAAATTCTTCACAACCCTTTGTCAACTAGGCTAGAAAACCTAACAACTATGCTAGGATATCTCTTTTAGGTTTTGTTGGGCTTATGACTGCCAACAATAAGCCTTGAGAAATACGATATCCCTAGTAAGTTGAGGAGATTCTTCAAGAAGTTGCAGAAATACAATTCTGAACTTTTCTGCAGAAATTGGCGAAACCCTAGGACCAAAAAATCAAAATGTTCGGAAATGCAATCTGATACTTGTTGGAGGTGTGTTGAAGGATTTCTTACACACCTATGCCCTTTTTATCCCCAGCATCCAAGTTTTAAGTGTTGAAAACCCTCAGAAGAGTAGGCCATACAAAATTTCTGGAAACCCTAGGAGGATCGTACGGTTTCTGCAGAAGTGAGAGAGAATGGCTGGAAAGTTTTTGTGCAATGGGATCTTCAAGACCTATGCTATGATACCATGTTGATTTTTCAATAAGCTAGGTTAATCATGTATTTCATTCCATTTTTACATTTGTATCTTGGGAAACCCTTCTCAAGAACAAGAAGTATCTTGGGAAACCCTTCTCAACAAGGGAAGAAAACCCAACCAAATCCTTTGCTATATTATTCAAGATAAATACCTTCACCACCAATAAGACTTAGCACACAAGAGGGTGCTCAAACCCTAGAAGACTAGCACCCAAGAGAGGTGTGCACTTTTCCCAAGAGGATGTACTTGCTGAAATTTCCAAAATTGTGTGTAGGATGTGTTTCCTCAATGGGGAATTTACCTTTGCTTATACTAGACTTGTCCTATCAACAGAAGTTTCTATTGGCACAACAGGGCCGAACTCTCTAACCAGATTAATTATATTTTACATTTATTACTAATCACATTAAGGTGGGGCTGACCTGTACCCTTTACATTACAATTAGGGTTACAGGAAGGTCTTACTCTTGAACAATATAGCAATGTATCTGATACACCCACTAGTGCTCATCCACTAGGGGCACATCCATAGGGATTTCCATATCTCTGTCTCACTACATTACACAGAAGAACCAGTTCTTCAGGCGTTCACATGTGCTCATCCACAGGCATGTCCACTCAACAAATCTTCTTTCCCACTGCATCACATAGGAGAGTCATCTAGAATTTCTCATCAACTCTACTACTCAGAGGAGGACAATACATCATATTCATTATTATTCTCATG
The DNA here is from genome assembly GCA_010110895.2 of Picea sitchensis. Taxonomy (NCBI): domain Eukaryota; kingdom Viridiplantae; phylum Streptophyta; class Pinopsida; order Pinales; family Pinaceae; genus Picea; species Picea sitchensis. Next base: position 75,993 of record SNQJ01S0022833.1, read on the forward strand.
ACGATGCACCCATCACTTTGGGATTTCACACGTTCACCTTGTGCTCAGCCACAGGCACTTCCAACTCAGCAGATCACCTTTCCCACAGGATAATCATCTGGAGTTCTTCTAAACTCTTTGAATGGAGGAGGTCATCTCTACGTTCTAGCTCTGTCTCAGATATGAACAATGTACCCTTCTTAGGGGATTTCTCTCAGGTTTGTAAGATGGATAAAGTCTCACATAGCTGCAATGATCCACATCTCACAGGTTTGTAAGTTGGAGAATGTCTCACATAGTTGTAATCATCAACATTTTCTATAAAAGCTCGCTAATCCATGAAAAATTCTTACTTCAAACACACTTCTTGGAGAATGCCACTCTCTTATAGCCCTCACCTTTTCTGGATACATATTCAATTCATTTGAAAAGATCACAAAACCCAAATACACAAGTTTTGTCTTCATAAAAGAACATTTCTTCAAATTCACCAACATATTTTCTCGCTGCAACCTTCTCAACACCATCTTCAAGTGTCTTAAATGATCCTCTTCGATCTTATTGAAAATCAGAATATCATATAAATAAACAATCAAAAACCTCCCAATAAAATATTTGAGCACTTCATTCATTAGCCTCATGAACATACTTGGTGCATTCGTTAAGCCAAACGGCATAACAAGCCACTCATACAATCCTTCATTTGTTTTGAATGTTGTTTTCCATTCATCTCCCTCTCTCAATCTTATCTGATGATAAACACTCTTCATGTTTATCTTGGAAAAATAACTATCTCCACTCAAAAAATTCATCAAATCATCCAATCTGGGTAAAGGAAATCTATACCTGATGGTTATCTTGTTGATGGATCTAGAATCTGTGCACATTATCCAACCTCCATCCTTCTTTGGACTTAACATATTTGGTATTGCACACAGGCTTAAGCTTTCTCTGATCAAACCTTTATCCAACAACTCTTGGACCTGCTCCTTGACCTCTTCATTCTCCTGAGGGTTCAATCTGTATGTTTCTTTGTTTAGAAAACTTTCTTCCATAATAAGTTCAATATGGTGATTGATACTCCTAATGGGCGGTAAAGTATGAGGTAACTCATCCACCACAATGTCAACAAATTCATCAAATAACACTTGAACTTTCACAGGAAAATAATTCATAGATGTGCTTGTAAGGATGACTCTCGACTTACCTATACCAACAAACTACATTTCTTGGTCTTTCTTGACTTCTCTCAAGAGATCATTCCCACCCATGAGAAGTATACTAGGACTAGCCTCCTCTTTGACTCCTTTATCTTATTTTGGAAACAACATATGCTTACACCCATTTTTCTCAAGGGTATAAGTATTCTTCCTCCCATCATGTATGAAATTCTTGTCATATTGACATAGTCTCCCTAACAGAACATGACAAACATCCATAGGTATGATATCACATAGAACTTCATCCCTATAACTACCTATTTTAAACTCAGCCTTACATTGTTGACTTACCATGACTTGATGTCCTTTCTGCAACCACAACACCCTGCATAGATTCAGATGTGTTGTCGTCTCCAACTTTAGCTTTTCCACCATCTCCGTGGATACCAAGTTGTCAATCCTTCCACTGTCTATGATCACCTTTCATACTCTGTCTCTGGTTTTGCAAGCAGTTATGAACAGACTATTTCTCTGAACTGGTCCTCATACCTATTTCTCTTGCTTTATGAGAGTTTTCCTCATCATGAGTGATCTTCCTTCTTCGGTTGCTTCTTCCTTCATCTCTGTCTCCACATTTTTATGTCGCGCCTCATAAATGTGAGCTTCTCTAACTCCTACATTCTTCTTTTCAAGACATTCCCAAGACATGTGCCTTGTTTTCCCACAAGCATAACACTTCACTTCTCCTCCTCTGCCTCTTCCTCTACCTCCGGGAAAAGGATTTCTTCCTCTAGAGTATCCTTCTCTAGAACTTCCTCATCTCTCTATCTGACAGTTAAATCCTCCAGCTTCTCCCCTAAAATTTTGGAACTTTTCTTTGGTGATTCATCTTCCTCTATTGGGACTATTTCCCCTGTTCCTCTAACTTTGCTTCCTTGTCAATTTTTCTTCTACCTTCAAGGATACCTGATAAACATCTTTTATTGTCTTCATTGTCATCATACTAATATCATCCTGGATTTCATACCTCAATCCATTAATATACCTAGCAACTTTCTCTTCATCATTCTCCCTATGTCTTTCCCTTATATTCATCTTATAAAATTATTCAGTATACTCCTTCATCGACAAACCTTTCAGTCTCAGATTCTACAACTTTCTGAACATATTCAGTTGATAATCCTTGACTATGAATTTATCCTTCAGGTTAGCTACCATTCTATCCCAACTCTTAATCTTGGACTTACCTTTCCTCCCTTATGTCAGCTTGCAACTCGTCCCACCATAAAGTTGTGTGTCCCTTCAATCTGGTCACTGCATGATTCACTTTCTTCTCATCATCAATCTCCTCATAGTCAAAGTACTTGTCTAAAGCACTTATCCAGTCAAGAAGTTATTCCACATTCAAATTACCTTCATACATCGGGACTTCCATATTTTTTATGGCTCTCATCTTGACAACAACTCTCAGCAATTGCTCCTTTGCTACTTGTTCTCCTACAACTTCTTCTTATGCTTCTATATCTTCACTTTTAGCTTCACTGACATCACCAGTCTCTGGTTCTCACATTTGTATTGTTTCCATGGTGTCCAACCTTGCACGAAGTTGTCTCATTTCCTCCTCCATGGCTGCATTGACCACAGGTCTCTCCCTGTGTCTCCTTGGCGACATGATTCCAATTACTTCTTCTCATAGGGATTATTCCTGCTCTGATACCACTTGATGTAAACCCCCTTGGGGATCGCGCAACCTCCCAGTCTAGGATTGATTTACACAGGATTTGAAGTGGCTCTCAGGTCCCCACTGAACCCTTAACATTATTTACCATAGGTCTTCTCTCCTTTACCTACGCGAAAAATTGGGTTCACGGGGGTATTTTTACTCATGTAGAGTCTTCACATGACCTCGGGCCAAAACCTGGGGCTTAATATTTTGAAATCTGCAAATTTGGCGCTCTGGAGCTTCGAGCTTCATGAGTTTTTCCCTCAACACACTCCAAATCTCTCGAACGTCGAATTGGAGAACTCTCGAACTGGCAGTATCCGGAGCTTCATGACTCCAATGCTCCAGAACTTCGGGCTTTGGGAGTATTAACCACAACACCTTCCAAATCCTATGAACATCGAACTGGATAACTCCTGAAGGGTTCAAGGATCAACAGTCCACACTTCTCCAACAATCAATGGTTGTGATCCACTCTGGAACTTCAGGCTTCGGGACTTTTAGTCCCAATCACCACTAGACTCCTGAATCGTCGACCATCTTATTAGCGAAGGGAAGAGATCTACGGTCCATGTCCCCCCATCAACGGACGACCAAGATTGACTTCGGGCTTTGGGACTTTGGGGAATTCTTCACTATTTGCAACACCAACCAACTTCTCCCAGAGTGACAAATCGTCGAACCACTCGGGGATCTGACGACTCTTGCTTCTCCCAGTGATCTCCGGTGTAGATTCACTCTAAGGCTTCAGGCCTTCGAGGATTTTATCTCTTTTACAACAAACACTTAAAAATTGTCGTAGCAGTGAAGTATGAAGAACTTGAGGGTTTAACGTCTGCGCTTCTTACCTTGATCCGATGAATTTTCAGGGTTCTAACTTCTCCCAAATAGATCTCGTTCATTCACCTTGAAACACAAATATTTATTTTCCTTAATCTTTTTCGCTTAAAGGACTTAGAATTTGGCACACACCTTGTGCTTCCCTCCTGAGCTTCTCTCTAGACATACTTGAACCTTGGCACACGCTTTGCACTTGCCTCCTTATCTTGGGACTTAAATAAGTCTCATGCGCACTCCTTGCACTATCTCTCCTCTGAGATTTTTTTCACACTTAACAAAGTGTTGACTATGTGCACTTTCTGCATTGGTCTCCTCTCTGATCTTTTACACTCCTATGATCATAGGCGCACTCCTTGCGCTCACTCTGCGTAATCAAACACAATATAGCCTAAGCTTCTGAACTTGTAATGGTTCGGCCTCTGCACTCCTTGAGTGGGCACTGTGCACTCCTTGCATCGAGATTTCAAAAGAGAAACAATTGGAACTTAAATAAACATTAATGATTCATTCAACAAGGCATTTATATGCATACACACACATAAAACATAGATACATAGCATTTACCTAGTTACCCAATGACAAGAAAGCTAAGAAATATGGAAGCAAAATCTCTTCTTCTATATTCCTTCAGAAAATATTTAAAAGGGTTTCAACAACTCTCAATAGCTTTCATATTTTTATTTCAACAACTACTAACAACAACAACTTCTCTTGGGCATATATTACATTGATTTATACATGAGGGGGCTTCTTGAGCCTTCCCTCCAGACTATCTCAGTGCTTTCATATCACAATCAAAGTATCCTACTACTAGGCTTATTACAATAAATGAGATATTACAATCTAGATATGAGTCGGCGCTCAAAATGTGTACAACCTACAAACATTAAAGGAAAATACAATCCCCTGAAGCACATACAATGGCCCAAGCTTCAATATCTTATGATATATTTAATTACAATGCTTTCAAAAATTATAGTGGCACGCCCTCCTTGGAATCCAAACCAGTTTAGTGCATTGGACTGGATGTTGAGTCATCTTCCACCTTGCCTCATTAATTGACGAGAGTGATGCTCCTGCATCACAATTATTTAACCCTTACCATTAAAAAAAAATCTATGTTTGAGTGAACATGTCCCAACACATCCATGAAAATATGTTTATCCATGTTAGCCCAAAAGTTATCCATCAAGTTGTTAAATTTGTTAACCTTATGTATACTTGTTTCCAATGCTAGAGTCCTGACCATAGGATTAGGGATTTCCCATTGTTTTCCAAGTTGGATTCATCTAATTATCCTTTAGATACTACCCTCATTAATCGATATCGAAAGGAATTGACCTTTGTTTATGGTGAAGGTGTTATTTAAGTGGTTAAAAAGGGAAACAAAGGGAATGTGCCTTCCATGGCTCCACCTAAGAGCATAGTCATTTTTTGTTTGGCTTAGTCCAAGCCTATAGTTACAACCATGAGTAAGGAATTTGATATCTCTTCTAAGGTTACTTCTTCACTTGGGGAGGTTATCTAGAGGGACCAATATCATTTTCTAAGGTTGAATACATAAGCGATTAACAAGGGTAGCCAGAGGGACCAATCTTTGTCTCTGAGTTTGAACACATAAGCCACTGACATGGCTAAATATTTATAGAGAATACCAAAGAAAAACATCCTTGATAGATGGATAATGCATGTACTTAATATGAAATATGTCATGACTCCAAAACCTTAGAAATACTTAATTAAAAAAGGTTGTGAGGAGATGGAAGTCTTTGTAGAAGTTTCTTGATGAGGGTTGTATCATGGAATGTGAGAGGTATTACAGACTTGGTCAAGAGGACCATGGTTCATAGAGTTTGTTCAATGGTTTCATAGATGAATATTTTTTTTCTACAAGAAGTGAAAGTGATTAGTTTTGCATTGAGCACAAGCATGCACTATATTTGACCCGGTGTGAAATTATTTCATATTTTGTATGAGGAATTTGGAGGGTGGGTGACCACTGATATATCACAATGAATTATCATATTGTGTAATAAATAATTGGGTATATCCATCCAATAAAGTGGTGTCAATGATTCTATATATTGATGGAAGCGTCCTTTCCCTTTCTAACCTATAATCCCCCACTTAATCATAGTAAAGAACATCTTTGTGGGATTTCTTATTTGAATACTTCCTTGAAGTTGACTAATTATTTTGTGGAGACTTTAATAGAGTGAAGTCATAGAATGATAAGCTTGGGGTTAAGTGTGTCTACATGCCTCAAAGGAAGTATATGGTTTGGAATGGCCTTAAGGCCAAACTTTTCCTCTACAACCCCAACAAGCACATGAAGGAATATTATTATGAGCTATGGTTTACATGGTATAATCTTAGGGCGAACTGTGAATGAGTTATGAAGAGACTTATTAGAGTTATATTTTCATAACATAATACTTTATTTTCAACTGTGAAGGGGGAATACCGATCTACTTATTGAGAAAATACCCTTCTGACCATCAACCTATTTTTTTCTCCATATCTCGGGGGATAAAAAGGATATAGATGCCAAAGTATAGATACCTACTTAGTGTCTCCTATTTGCAACACCCATCATGTATCAAAGTTTTTAATCAGATATGGAATTTCTTTCACAAGGCATTAGGGGAACATTGATGGATTAGGAATGATACCATTGGTTGAGTTATGACATGTTTGCTATAGTTTCACTAAAAACTAGCGATCATGCATGTTTATGCCATAAAGTGACAACAAAAGAGTTTGAAGAAGTTTCTTAGTGGTTGCAATTCACACCAAATGATGAAATAATGCAAGAAATAGTTACTAAGCTTAGACAATTCTTGAAAGTAGATGAAATTTGGCAAGCCTAGGGTGCCCAAATTTGTTCTCTACTCCACTAGCTTAAATCCAAGGATTGTCTCACAATCATTTTTCAAAGCTCTTACAGTAAGTGAGGCCTTTGTAAAAATAGGAACCCTAAATACTTTTGTTGGATGGGTAACCAACTAGGAGGACATTGAGTAAGATTTTTCTATCCACCATTGTATTGTTTTTCAATCTCAATATATGATTGATTCCCATAGGGTGGCTATGCAAAACAACATTTACCTTGTCCCTCAAAAGGTGTCTTCAAAACAAGAAAGAATGTGAAACTAGGATTTGACTTTTCCATAATTGATAGAATCCCTAATGGAGATGATCAATGACAAGTAAACTTCCCTAGATGGGTACTCATGTGAATTTTTAATGCCATCAATTCTATCAGGCCTGAAATTATTATTGCATACAAGGAAGCAATTCACAAAAATTCTCTAAGGTTTCTTATAAATAGGGGTTTCATTAAGTTTATTACTAAAGTGGGTGACCTAAAATTGATTACAACCTAGAGGCTGATAACACACATATACATTACTATTGAATGCATTGACTAAGTTTTAAACATTTTTTTATTCAATATCGATTTTTATTTAAAAAATAAATAAATAAATAAATAAATTATCAATGTGCTCCCATAGAAGGAACACCAGTGAATTACCTATATAGGTGCATTGGAGGTTGTTTTATTATTTTGTGATAAAACTCTAGTTAGTGTGTCTTTAAACTATAAACACACTAGTGCATAATTATATATGACACATTGAATAAGGTTTAGCCATGTTTTAATACAATATCAATTTTATCTAAAAAAAGTATGAAAACTCATCATTGTGCTTACATAACAGTCACACCAGTGTGTCTCCATTAGCAGTACACCGAAAAATCATTTTCTAACCGGTGCATTTCTAAACCCTAATCACACCAGTACATCCTTCTATAAGATGCACTAAATAAGGTTTAGCAATTTTTTTTATACAATATCAGTTTTATTTTAAAAAGTAACAATATACCATCAATGTACTCCCATATGCGATGCACTATGTGTTTCCATTATCGTCGCACCATAAAACATAAACTAACTTGTGCTATTTTTACACCCTAATTGCATCGGTGCATCTGTATGTAAGAGGCACCAAATAAGGTTTAGAAATTTGTTATAAAATATCAATTTATATTTTTTTAAATTACAAAAATGAATTGGTGTTCTTAATCATTTAAACATGCACCAATTCATACCAACAAATGAAGCAACATTCCTCCTTTCAAATCTCTAAAATACAAGGGAAATGGGGTCGCAGAGCTTTTCTCCTCTCTGTGGTTATGGTTTTCCCTAGTTGCATGCGCCACCACGATCGAAAAATTATTGAAGTCATAAATTATGCTTGTTGATCTGCCCTTTGTTGTTTCATGGGTGTTTGTTCACACATGTCATTCGGAGACCTGAGGTTGGGAATTCCATCAAGCATGGGAACTGCGACTAAATCTGCTATCATGGAAGAGATTTTGTGGACATTGTCAAATCCTCTCTTGGAGCCAGAGATAAATATTGCGCGAAGAGCTGCTTTGTGAAAAAATCAGACTCGATTCCCAATCTCGATTTGGGGTTTACTATGGATAAATAGAACACCATTAATCTGAAGGATAAAAGTTTAATAGGTAAATTCACTGGCCTTTGGCCCTGTCCTAAAATTGTTCAAGAATGGGTCTCTAAGAATTGGGTTGCGTCAAATCTTGTTTATGTGTGTTATAGTGGGAATGGTTTTTATGTGTTTTTATTTGGTAATACATAGGATAGGGATTTAGTCTTCATATTAGGCCCTTATTTCAGGGGTTCCAAGGGAATGTTCATTTCCCACTAGACCTTCTACTTTAATCCCAAAATGGAAATTTCCTCTGCCCCTATATGGATTCGTCTACCACACCTTCCCCTCATTTTTTGGGGAGTTGAGTCCTTTAAAGCAATTTGATACAAGGTGGGCCACCATATAACCCACTCTGAGACAAAAAATAACATCTTCACATGTGCTAGAATATGTGTGGAAGTGGACTTTGAAAAGGGATTGTCAGAGATGATTCAACTCATTTTAGAGGGTTAGATTCATATTCAATACCTTGATTATGAACATGTTCCTTTTAAATGTAACTATTTCCATGAGTATGGGAACTTTGCTAAAAGTTTCCCTAAATATCAAGAGGCCCAACCTTCATCCAAGCCGACTTCTCAGAATAATATTGAGCAAGATTTTCAGCAAGTTAAATAAAGGCATAAGAAACAACGGAGTAGGGGAAGTCTTTGAGGTAATAGGCCACAGTCACGACCATCTAATAACTCCAATAACATGTTTGAAGTTTTGGATTCTCAAGAAGAGGAATTAGAATATCCAATTGAGGATGTTTCTCAACGGATCATCTTAGAGCGCAATCTCGACCCCTCGTTAAAAGTTAAAAAGAAGTCAGTAAATTCAGTTTCAAATATTGGAGACACACTCACCTCTAGGGTTTGTGCAAATACATCGATGAAAAATTCAAATACAACACTAAAATCCATAGAATCAGCGATCGTGGATGGGACTCCATTTAGGGTCTCGACAACTCCCCATGCTCCTATTGGGGAGGAGGTTGATGATGGAAAGGAGGGTGAGGACAATTCTAATTCTCCTTCCTTTGTAGATGTCCTAAAAAATGATTCATGCCATTCTCCTCCATTAAAAAGAGAAAGGAAGTATCATAAAGAGCATCGAGAGAAATAAGAAGAATCAAGTAACTATCAACAATCCATGATTGATTTTCTGCTTCGTTAGGGGCACATTCTGCATTGTAGTTTATTATTTGTTGTTTTTGCATTATCCTTTGTAATCAGTTTGTAAGAATCTATTCTTGCAAACAGGAAGTGGTAAATTATTGGAATCCTCTGTTGGGAAGCATAGTCTTTTCTATAGGTGTTACCTTTGAAATATGCTATATTTTGAGAAAATCTAGAAATTCGGGGATTGTATTGGTTGCTAGCTTCAGCGCAACACTTATTTTTTGTATATAATACAATTTGATTCTTAAAAAAAAATGGCACATCGATCTATAGATTTTTAAAAACCTAGTGGTGCTCCTTAAGCATACGATCACACCAATGCATCTTATTATTAGGCACATTGAGGTAATCCAATGTACAAATGAAATAAATTTAGATATGGTGCATTGTAGGTCCTAGGGGAATTCATGGTTCACACATTAACCATGCATAAGAAAAGGATAATGAGACTACAAAATAAACCATAAAACATTAATTAGCATATTATAACCTACAATACAGAAAAATAATAATGTAATCGACATGCATACCCTTAGAAGGTTCATGTGGTCATGTGATTTCAACCCTGATAAATGTTCTTCTACAATGAAGCAACATTGTAGAGTTGACCCGTATAAAGTGTGAGGTTTGGCTAATCAACTTGCAAGAGAATATAGAATCTAATTGAGAAACAATATAGCTAACAATTTGAGAGAAGAGAAGAGAAGAAGAATAATTGGAGCAATGTAATTCTCATTAACCTGTAGAAAAAAAATGATCTTCCAATGATGAAAGAAGACAATACAATGGAATTAAATGCAATAGAATTGAATTAGTGATCATGCAACTATGCTAGGATTAACTACATGCAAATAATGATAGAACATGCCCTAATTAGCTAGGTGTGCTTTCATGAGGGAGTTAACTTGGATTTTACTAGCCAAGTGGAGTAAAATAGCTCATAATAGACAAGTGGAGTAAACTAGATCCTAGAAAATAGGATCTACTCCTCAACTGCACACTTATTCCTAGAAAGTAGGATATAACCCTACAATGAAGGAAATAAGTGCTCCTATCCCTTTAAAAATGGAATTTTCCTAATATAAATCCCTATAATCAAGGGATAAATCTCAAGTGCACTCTAGGAGAGAGAAAATTGTGCATGTGAGGGAAAATGATGCATGCACACAAACACCCCCTCTTAAGCCTAACTTAGGTGAGTATGATGGATGAAAAAAATGGGTCCCAACAATATGAAGCCATGTTAGGTATCCATGTACAAAACAATATCCTTGAAAAGTGAGGAAAGAGAAAAAAAACCCAGTGGGAAGAAACCCCCCACCAAAAAAAAGAGGATGGTGTGGAGTAGACTAAGCATCTTGCTCTGAAGTAGATGTGTCCTTCACTCCCAAGTGAACTTTTAACTCTATGAAATTTTTCTTAGTGAAGGATTTGGTAAATATGTCTGCAATTTGTTCTACTGATGGACAATATTGTAGATCAATGAGTTGATCATGAATTATCCCCCATATGTAATGCATGTGAATCTCAATGTACTCGGTCCTCGGTTGTTGAACTAGATATCTAGATATCTCGATGTTATTGTAATTATCAAAAAATATGACTATAGAATGGTGGTACTAAATGCCAAACTTAGTGAGAATATGTTGCAACCAAATGGCTTGTGTTGTTGCATTCACTACACCTCTATACTCTACCTATGTAGTTTATAAAGTAATGGTTGACTACTTATTACTCAACAAACAAATGGGACATGAGCCCAAATTGAAAACATAACCAAAAATGGACTTAATATTTGTGCCATCACTAGCCCATTCAGAATCTATGTACCCAACTAGATCAAGAATGAAATTTGTTGCATAATGTATCCCAAAATTGTGAGTACCCTTAACATGGTGGAAAATTTTGTTTGCATCTTTCCATGTAGTCCATGAATCTCTTGCATGTATCTGGAAACTATGCCAACATCATAAGAGATTTTGGGTCTAGTGTGGGTGAGATAAAGAAAAATCCAAACCAATTGTTTGTATTGTGTGTTGATGCTTAAAAGCGCAACGACGAATACTATGCTTGCAAATGATTGCCAAGATTTAGTATATATTTATATTAATAATAAACTAGTAGGTGGGACCCCCTTGTAGAATTGTGGTGCTATGGTAGATATGATGCGCTTTTATTTTATTTTCTTATGAGATGGTACCTGCACAGTCTTAGACAGTTCATTATTTCAAATCATGGTTTAAATGTTATGGTGACATGTGATGGTTGGTTGATTAATGCATGGCACTGGATGGTTTTGATGACCTCTCATAGAATATGTTAAGGCTGCCATGTGGATGAAATAATTATTATCAGTTTTGGTTTGACATTGCATTAAACATGGCATTAATTGGTTTAAATGGTCTTGATAAAAGACAATAATGGAGCTCTTTTGAATAAAATAACTATACACAATCTCTAATGCTATGTATTATTGTGAAAAAAGAGGGGCACACTAAACCCTTGCTACTATACTTATGTGCCTTGTTGAATGTTATATGTGGATGTGTGTTGGGTTATGTTTCTAGCACATTGTTATTTTAAAGAGTTTGACATTACAAAGGGGTGGCACACTATGCAAATGTGATATATCAATGGATATGTGGTTGATTAATTGCTTAGTGTTATGGTGAACTGGTTTGGCTTGTACGTTGAATTGAATGAGGTTGGAAGGGAGAAGCGACGGGAATTTACTGCACGTCACTCAAACTCCCCCTTGAGACCGTCACCCTAGTCATTCTTGCATTTTGGTTTTGGCTTTGGTGGTTGTTGTTGTTCCACATTGTTCGGTCATAAAGGAGGTATACAACCTAGTTTTCTTCCTCGTGCAGGCTTTTCCAGGTATGGGTTTCTTACTCTTCCATCCATGATGGTTACTCTGCCCTTTGAATCAACTTTTGGCTCAGGATTGCTCGTGGTCTATGTTTTTATTTTGTTATGAGATATTTGAACTATGTATTGGTGTTGTCTCCATGGTTTCTTATGGTGATTATTTTGGATTGTTGGCACTTTTAAAAAAGAAATGGTTATGCTCTCCTTGTTGTGTGTAATCTTTGCATGGGTTTATTGGATTAAATGGCAGTGAAGCTTGCTCGGCCACAGTTTGGTTTTTGGGTCTGGCATTGAGTATTATGATTTGACAAAGCTCTTAGCTTTGCGCGTATCCTACTTATGGATTGTTATAACATGTCTCTGTGTTTAATATTGTCCACTCCATGCTCATTTTTGTGGCTAGTGTACACTCTTTATTTCGACCTTGTGAGTTGCAATGTGAACTGTTAAAATATTAAAGTGTCTTTTTTCCTTATCTTAGAAAAACCATGAGTTGTTAGTTGATTGCTTATGACCTCACTGTTTCCTGGAAAGCATTGCACAGTCTGAACTTAAAGCCACACAGAAGTTTGTGGAGGCATCATACATGTTTTTGGTCGGGCAGGGGTTTGTACTTGAATGCTCATTTTACAGTGTTGGTTAAGGGATTTAGCTTCAATGGTTTTCCTGTTGGAAGTAGTCGACTATTGTTTTGGTAACCCTCACAGTCGAGAGTATTGTTATATGTTATATCTCTATGGTAATTTGTGAAGGGGCATGAACTGTCTACGCTTTTGGATACCTAATCCTCTAGTCGAACCACTTGTTCATACCTTCCACTTGTTGTTTTAAACCCTAAAAATGATATTGATATCATTTTACTCCGGTCAATGGTTGATGGAGCACTGCACGTGCTTGGTTTCTTGGGCATGATTTTGGTTGCATTCCTCATTTGGAAATTCTAGAAGAACTCTGTACCTATTTTTTTATGGGAAGCTTGGGCTCGAAGATTTGCATGTTATTTGATTCAAACGTTATGTTGTTTATATTAAGAGAAACCTGTGTGTGAATTGATTGGGGCTAGATAAAGAGTTATAACACCCAGTTTGATTGCATTGAACAGTTTTTTAAATAATGGACATAAGTGGTGGTAAATTTTGTGCATGTTCCTATTGGATTTAAAGAATAAGTATTGGATATAAATGGTTGTAAGCATTGTGCGTATTCCTGTTCATTTTAAAAGGATTTGCCATTGTAGTTATGAATGGTTATGGCTAAAAGGGTTATTGTGGTTTATCATATCGGTTGCAATGTTGTTTGTTATGATTGTTATATAAAGGTTATATGGATACGAAGGCATTGTAATTAAATATTTCTGGGCATGTAGATTATTGTTTGGAAGTCATCAAGCAATTTGTAAAAAAAATAAGAGTTTCAATTGTGGTTTTGAAAGGTGATTATTATTGAACTTTGAAGGTCAGAACATAGATTTGTTTGATTACATGTTTTGATTTATTTTTATATGAACAATATCCATTTTATTTCCCTGTCATTTTACCACTTTTTGCTCATTATATTCCCCTCATAATCCCAATTTCATTATGGCATCCCTATTCTGTGAAATAAATTAAAAATAAAGTTTGTGCAAAAGAGACAAGGAGATAACACAACAATGATTGGTGATTGATATTTTGGTATTTTATTGCATAGTTAAATTATTTAATTAATTGTTGAACAATATTTGTGTATTAATCCCCTATCATTATACCACTTTTCTCTAATTACACTGCCTCCATATGTCCCATGAACCCTATCACCCCCTGTTCACTCGACGATTGTTAAATGGTTTGTTATGGATGGATTTGCATGTATCTCGTGTCAATTTATGAGCCAATTTTGTATTCATACAAGAAGAATGTCATGTATGGTTTATTAAGGGCTTGTTTATTGATGAACTGTTGCTATAGGATGAGTTTCTTCAGTAGGGGCAGCCATGGAAGAAATAACAGAGGTCGGGGAAATTGGAACAGAGGTCCTAGAAGGCCTAGATTTTCCATTCATTTTGATGTTGATCCCCAAGAAGTGAACCAATTGTTCCAAGATGGGTTTTTTAACTAGATTGGTCATGGAATAGTACACCCTCGGCTAGAGAGACCCCCCTTCCAGCCTCAGAACATCCCTGGCATTCTCGTTCCTCCTCACGTTTCCTTGCAACCAGAAGTCCATGCAAATGATGGATGTCAAGAGATTGTCAATCCGGTTGTCTCTCACCATCGTGGTTGGCCCAATATGTCATTACCTCTCCCACCACCGGTCAATCATAATGTCCATATTGCCCATGTTGATTCACCTGTTCAATCCTCACATGCTAGTAAAATACTAAAAACGGATGTTCCCCATGTGAAAAATAAAGGCAAAGCAGCTACCTCCCCTTCTTCTCCATCAGATGATTCCTCAAAATCTTTGTCTTCCAGCATGCATTTGAAAGATGAATTTTCCCATGTTATCTGTGAGATACAACCCCAAGGTTCTAATCAACCAAAGGCTACTTCTGGGAAATCAAAGGGGTACAACAGTGATAAAAGAAAAATGGCCTCTAAGAGAGGCAAGTATGGCTTTTAGTTCATGTGTTTTTATGATTTGAGTTGATAAAGACAATGTTAATGGTTCAAAGAAAGTTTGGAAAACAAGCTCTATTTTGGATTATGTGGATATTTATATATTTTTGGATATGATTTAAATTATTTTTTATATTTAAATATTCAATTTTGAAGGTATTTAAGGGAGCTACAAGGGTGGCATGTGTTTAAATGGTTATCCTTTTTTTGTTATATTTTATGATTTGAAAATAAGATATTCACGGGAGTCACAAGGGGTCCCACCTACCTAGTTATTATTAATTAAAGACCCTTAACTATATTATTATTATTTACCTCTCCTAAACTAATTAGTTAAGTCAAACTAACTTAACTAAA
>SNQJ01S0022834.1:0-31985 GCA_010110895.2 Picea sitchensis
TGGAGTTGGAGTGTTTCCTGCCCAGAGCCTGTTCATAAATACCACTCAACCCTCTGGGAAGAAAATGCTAAAGAAGCATTTTACGAAGTTTGTCATTTTGTCATTATTCCTATGCACAAATTATTTTTTGGATGCGAACCCCCACACATTTCTAATGCAGTCATAGAAAGTCTTGAATCTGTTGTCGACTGGTTTATTGAGGAAATTTTTTCTTATGTCAGGGTCTATGGTTGTTCCATTCCTCCTCACGCACTCCCGAAATTCTTACCAGACAGATTGATATGCAAAGAAATAGCTCATCAGTTAGCCAAGGGTGGTATTGGGTTAGAATTAAAAGCACTTTAGAAAAAAGCATGGCCATCTTTCCCTGTTCATGTCGGGAAATTTACTTTATCAAATTTAGGCCATTCTAAGGCAGAGGCCGAGTAATTGGAAGAAGTGAAGCTAGTTAATATTGAGCACAAAAAATATGATCCCTACCAAATAATAAGTAGGCATTACATTCATTGTAATTTAAAGGCATATGAACATGAGCTCTCTGTTTATGATGATATTTTTAAAGATGCTAAGTCTTATGAGGAAGTGCTGAACAGAGTTCAGGCTTTTCCACCTGACTCACAGACTGGGTTTGCATCTTTTCAAAGTCATAGGCGAAGCTGCCTACCTAAAATTTTACAGGGTGAAATTCCGACCTCATCGCCAGAACAGGAAGAAACACCTCTAGGGTTTGAAACTAATACTCAGGGTAAAGCAACTGACAAAGGTAAGTTGAAAGATACCGAGATACCTTCCCAAGATGTGGAGGGTTCTCAAACAAAAGAATCAGGAATGGATAAAGGAAAAGGACTGGAAACAAGTCCAATAATTTTTGACGATGTTCCAGAAAGGATTGGAGGAACTACTTCAAAAGAACTTGGTAGTCCTATCACCTCTTTAACTTTGTTACAGTCTACTTTCGGAACCCCTCATGATGGAGTTTTGTATGTCAGTGACCTAGAGCCAATTTCAAGAGATGAAATCCCCTCGTCAGATTCTTTTTTCAGCAAAAAGCGAAGAGCAGTCTTGAAACAAGAAATTCATCCAAGAGGAGAAGGAACGATTAAAAGGCATAGAGTTATCATAGATGGAAAGAAACTCAAGGAAGGCGAGTTCACTACAGAATTAGCAGGAACAATGGGTGCTATAGCATTAGCTAATATGTATTATGTGGGAATTTTAACAACTATGCTTGAACAGAAGGATCAAACAATAATCCAGTTGCAAGACAAAATAAAAGAAAGTGAAAGAAATATTTCTTGGGGAATACAGAAGGGTCTAGAACAAGCTAGACTCAAATATATGCAAGAAATCCAAAAAATAAATAAAGAGTTGGATGAGGCAAAACATTTAATACAGGTCACATAGGAACAGGTTCAAAAGCTAGGAGAAGAAAACAAACAGTTGCATGATAAGATTATTTCTATTACTAACCAGGTAGTTGAACTTGAACATTTCAGGACACAGGCATCAGAGATATATGAAAAAATAGAGGAGGAACAGCAGAAAGTATTCTTGAATCTGGAAGTAATTCAGAATTATTTTCAGGAATCAAATAAGTCTTTAGAAAATGTGTTCCAGAAAGAGAGAGAGGCGAAAGCAGATAGGACAACTTTTCAGAAAGCAGTGGCTTTCTCATCAAAGGGAGAAATTGAAAAGACTCAGAAATTATCTATTTCTGAACAAATTAAAGGATATATAATGATTAAAGTGTGGGAATCAAAATTGGCTGAATATAAACGAATCACAAGAGAAGTTAATGAAGATTTCCAAGGAATCTTCGATCTTTTTGAAAGAGATTCATTGAATATCGGAACAGATGATTGTTCAGGATTGTTAGGTGAAGTCAATATTGTTAAGCACCAGCTAAGGTTTAGAGAAGAGGTGGAGGAAAAGAAAGCAGATATTTCAAACATCAAATTGATCAACATCACAGAGATCAACAAGTGGATGGTGACTTCAAGCTTAAAGTTGAAAACTGTTAAGTTTATAGAAAGACTGATAGAAAGTCGGTTGCCCGAATTACAGAGAAGATTTTTCTCATTCGAAGCAAATGAGATACCCAAGGCTCCCAGGATCTTAGTAAATTTTTGGGGAAAATGTGTTCAGTGTGTTGATGCAGAAAAAGAAAGTTCATCAATGCAAGTTTGAAACTTTTTTTTAATGTTTTTATTATTAGAAATTTAAAAGAAATTGTAAACGGTTGACATTATTTTTTATGTAACCGTAAAATTAGGAAGTTGGTTAATGACCAACAAGAAAATTTGATGAAAATGTATAAATATAGTTTCTGGAGGCTGAGAAAGGGCTTCAGAAATTTTGGAGAGAGCCATTTTTGTAATATCAATTTTGAAATACATCGGAATATAAATCGCAAAGGAGATTCTGGATCCTGCAACTTTGTAACTATGTGTCTTCCTCTATTTATTATACTTTGTTGAATTCTTCCTTTAATGTTTTCTCTAACAAGTAAATCAATTTGAAATCATATACATCATTGATTTATATTTTCAGGTTGGTTTGGATGTTAAATGGTTTACACTCTTGCCTCTGAAATTGCTTTAGCAATTTTAAGACCTGTAAAGCTTTTGTTCCTTAATTCTTAACTCTTGTTAGAAATTCCTTTTTTCTTTCATCGTTGTCTATTGAAATATAAGATTCTTTCTTGATTAAAGCCTTATATTTCTTTGTATTGTTCATTGGTTGTTTACAATTTCTCGAAATTGTTACAAAACCAGGAAACGACCTTGAATGTGTTTACATTATTGTTTTAGGTTTTAAAATTGTTTTTCTTGATCCTCATCTCTGGAAGTCTGAAGCAACAAATCGATTAAAACCCTTTTATAAATAAATAAATATTTATCCTCCATGACTGCTCCAAGTGCTAGACAACCCAACATTGAACCTGGACTCCAAGATCAAACTAGCATCGCTTTAAACCTATTTAACACCATTTTACAGACAACAACCAATCGGGTAGAACTAGAACGATCGTGGGTTGTAATTGAGCATGACATTAGCATCCAAGAACAACAAGAAGCAAGACAAAGACAGTTGAGAAACTGATTTTTCCTTTATCTTCTTAAATTATTATTATTTCTAAATCATTTATGGATGCCTTGACAGTATGTTTTATAGCCTTAAAACATAAACTTAGGAACAACATGAAGCATGTACAAAGCCCATGTTGAGAGACAAAATCCAGTGGATAGAGTACATGATTCAAGAGGGATTGTTGTTCAAGGGAAGTCAGTTGTGCATACCAAAATGCTCAATGAGGGATAGCATTTGAAAGAAAATCATAGTGGAGGATTGGCTGGACATTTCGGGCATGATAAAACGTTTGAACAATTGAGAAGTTCATACTATTGGCTAGGTATGAGAACATAAGTGATAAATTTTGTGAACAGATGTAGAATCTTCCAACATGCAAATGGGAAGAGACAGAACACTAGATTGTATCAACCATTGTCAATACCAGAGTGGCCTTGGGATGCAATAAGCATGGATTTTGTGTTGGGATTGCCAAGAACACAAAGGGGATTTGATTCCATATTTGTGGTGGTGGGTAGATTTTCAAAGATGGCACATTTTATCCCATGCCAGAAGACCAGTGATGCAACACATGCTGCAAATCTATTTTTCAAGGAAGTTGTAAGACTTCACGGCCTACCCAGAAGCATTCTCTCGAACATTGACACAAAATTTGTTGGTCACTTTTGGAGAACATTGTGGAAGAAGTTGGGGACAGATTTGTCCTTCAGGTTAGCTTATCACCCCAAGATAGATGGGAAGACTGAGGTGGTAAACAAAATTTTTGGAAATTTATCGAGTCTGGTCACTTAGCACCATAATCAATGGGATCAGATTCTGCCACAGGCATAATTTGCATACAATGACTCACCAAATAGGAGCACTGGAAAGAGCCCATTCCAAATATTGTATGGAATGTAGTCCAGGGGAGTATATGAGTTGAGATACTTGGAACAAAGAAAGAGCAAGAGCGTTGGAGTAGAAGATTTTGCTGCAGAAATGTAGAGGCTCCATATCCAGATCAGAGGACAGTTGCAGAATTCTAAACAGGAGTACAAGCGCAGATATGATCAACATCACAAGGAACTTCAATTTGAAGTAGGATATCAGGTTCTAGCACACCTCAGAAAATAAAGGTTCCCTAGGGGACCATATAAGCACGTCTGAACTCAGTGCCAAAAATAATCTTTTGAGGCACGCTTGAACTCAACGCCGGAAAAATCCTTGGAGACACGCTTGAATTATTGCGAGCCAAGTGGGAGTTTCCACTCCGGCTCTGGAATGTGACTGGTCTAGATAGTCGTTAGGTTAAGTTATAGATTAGACAAGTAGATAGGGGGAACCCTAAGAGTCCTCTGAGATAAGTAGAGGTTTTGTACACCCAAATGAGGCTAGTTGCAAGTTAGTAGGAGATTCAATTTTTAGTTGTTGTTTTCTATTTCAGTTGTAGCCATTTTTACTTTGAATATAATAGAGGAAAATTGATCCAATGCATGGTGTGAACATTGTTTGTAATTCCCTGTTATTTGTGTTTTCATGAATGAATGAATGAATCTCATTATGAGTAGATGGAACTGTGAAGGTTAGCATAAGTTTCAATTTTTTCTCTTATGTTGAAGTAGTGCAAGGTGTGCACACAGAACACAAAGAGTGTGTTGACGGAATCTGTTTCGGTTCTGAAGCTTAGAAGAGAACACAAACTTATACCTTTGCAAGGAGTGCAAAGAGACTGGTGCAAGGCATGCCCATTCGTCCGCAAGAATTCAAAACCTTACGTAAATATCTGGTGCAAGGTGTGCACAGACCTGAGATTCGACTAAGTGTCGAAGAGACTGTGCAAAGAGTCGAAGAATCAGAGGAACAGAACACCAGGAGGGAGAGAGGAAATTCTCTTCGAGAAATCCTTCGTATTTTGAGTTATTAAAGTCCCTGGAGCACAAGGAGTGTGCGGGAGGTCGAAGTCTCCATAAGATCGAAAGTTCAGGAGGGATAACACTTTTCTGAGGAATAGTCGAGATCCAAGAGTTGAAACCGCAGAAAGTGCAAGGGTTGAATCATTTAAAGACTTAGAAGATTTTCTAAGTTAGAAAAGATCTAAATCTCGGGAGAGAGGAGCGACAGTTATCATTGGATCACCATGAAGCAGATCGACAATCATCTGATCCAAGATAAGGTACGTGAGATTTAATGCTTCATTTACACAGGCGGGAGAACCCACCAAGATTTGAGACTTGAAACTTCTGAAGTCCGGAGTTCCGTATTTCTAAATTGAAATCTTCGTCATTCTATCATCCGAAGAAGACTGAGTCGTTGGATCATTCGGGGTGAACGTTCAGTGTTGGATCGCCAAGGAGAATCTGAGTCGTCAGATATCGCGAGCTCAGGCGGAATCAAGTCTGAAACCTGAGATTCCCGAAGCGCGGAGTGTCAGAGGGTCGAAACTAATCTAAACCGTTATATCCAGAGGGGTACGTGTTGGTGGGTCATGAAATCTAGAGGAGAGGCAAAGGTGAGGTGTTGAAACACCCGAAGCCCAAAGAGCCAAAGAGCCGAGAGCCGTCGATCTGTCGGAGGACACTTGTCAGTAGATCACGAGCTTCGGGGAATTTGTCGTGGGATTTTTCAGTTTGAGAACTGATATTGCTGGACCCCGAAGACCCAAATACATGAAGTGAATCTGAGCCATTGGATATGGAGGATACGTGGCGAAGATTTGAGAATTCTGGGTAAAGACCCGAAGCAATCCTCGACCATTTGATCAAGTGGACACATGGCAGGATTCTGTGAATTTCGAGGGGAGCCAAGTTTGAGGTGTGAGATCTCCAAAGCCTGGAGACTTGCAGAGATCAGAGTCATTGATCTGAGGAGGACACGCGTTAGAGGACTATAGCCTCCAAATAAAATCCATTGGAGAAAGGGTGAAGTTTGAGATTTTAAATATCTGGTGTCCGGAGACCCAGAGGAGACCTCGACCATTGATCAATCAGAGGGTCGCAGGACCGTTGATTTGAGTGGAAAGGTCAAACACCCAAGGTAGAAGTTGAACTGTTGATCGTGAGGACAGGTGTCTATATATCATCAGCTCCGAGAGATTGGAGTACGGAAGGAGGCGAGGTTTGAGATTTCAAAACCCCGGAGTCCAGAATCGCGAAGGGATTTGAACCGTTGATTCCAAAGAACAGATCTTAGTTGTCTGTTGGAAGCACCGTCAAGATCGTTAGATTGACGATCATCTCGCATTGTGGGGACACGAGTAGTGCGGACTTTAAAAGTTCGAGGGCATGCCACAATCCATACCGTGGTTTCGTCGGAGAGACACGTGGAGGCTCGAGGAGAATTGTGGGCCCGAAAGTGGTTTGACTTCGAATCGCTTGTAACCGCACCCGCAATCGCATGGCCATCACCAAGGTCACATATGAGAAGGGGCCAAGAGAGAGGGCGCTAATGCCAACTCTGAGATTTTCACAGAGCTGGGAAGAGAAGGTCGTGGGTGTCATAGAGCCTGCACCAGGTGTCGTGAGGACCTATAGTTTACACAGGAAGAGACTGGTGAGGTTTCAGAGAGTCACTTGAATCCCGAATCGAAGATCCTGAATGGGAGGTTGCACAACCCTTAGGAGGGAAGGGGGTCTAGACCAAGTGGTATCAGAGCGAGAAGTTTTGCTTGCAGACTGCAGGCAAAGGAGAAGAGAAAAAAAGAACTAGGAGTTGTACTCTGTGTGTGACAGACAATTAACACAATATCGTCAAGGAAATGAGTGGAACCACCTTTCGCCAATTGAGTTGTAGAAAGGGAGATGTGAGAGCTTCGTGCAATATTAGAAGCGATGGAGGAAAAGCAGAGATGAACACCTGACACTGGAGACATCAATGATGCAGAGAGCGAAGAAGCCATGGGTGAGAATTTCATTGAAGAAGCTGCAAGAGAGGATGTTGTCGAAGAACACTTGTTGAGAGAAGTTGCTAGATTGGGAGGCAGATCCATGATAGAGGTCCCAATGTATGAAGGAAATTTAGACGCGGAAGAGCTACTGGATTGGATAAGATCCATGGATAAAAACTTCGACTATGAAGAGGTCAATGAAGAGAAAAAGGTGAAACGAGATGTCACCAAGCTAAAAGGACATGCAACGTTGTGGTGGGATGAACTGCAGGCTGAGAGGAGAAGCAAGGGAAAACATAAGATAAAGAATTGGTACAGAATGGTAGCCAAGTTGAAGGCTAAGTTCATGCCCAAATATTATCAAATCAATCTGTTTAGGAAGATGTAGAACTTGAGACAGAAGGGGATGATAGTTAAAGAGTACATAGAGGATTTCTATGGGCTGAACATTAGAACTGGACAAAGGGAGAGAGATGGAGAAAAAGTTTCCAGATATATAAATGGTCTGAGATATTAAATCCAGGATGAGCTCAGCATGATGTCAGTAAGGACAGTGGAGGATGCTTATCAGTTTGCGCTAAAATAAGAGGAGAAGTTGGCCAGAAAACAAAGCCAACGAGGGAGAGGTAAAAGCCCAGCCCCAAACAAAATTAAGGGAGTTACCCATGATAGAGAACATAAGCCTAAGGACGAGGCTGAGAAACTACACAGTCACTCAGAAAGAGGAGGAAGTTCCTGAGGATGACAGGGTGGTGGAAGAAGTTATTCTAGAGGAAGACGAAGACGAGGAGGAGGATAAGTAAGATGCTATGCCTGTGGAAAGATAGGGCACATATCTTGGGACTGTCCCGAGAAAAAAAAAGAATGAGGAGGTGAAGATCACTTTTCAGAAGCACAGAGAGGGAATGTTGAAGCAAAAGGAGTAGCGAATGAAAGATCCCTGATGTTGAGGAAGGTTCTCTTAAAACCAAATGGATAAGTTGAAAGGCCAGTGTAGCGGAACAATCTCTTCAGAACACCTTGCAATACTAAAGACAAGGTATGCAAGGTGATAATCGATAGTGGGAGCACTGATAACTTAGTATCCACAGAGATGGTGGAGAAGTTGGAGCTTGAGACAACTTCACACCCGAAGCCATATAAAGTCTCATGGTTGTAGAAAGGACACCAGGTAATGGTTATTGAACAATGCTTGGTTGAATTTAAGATAGGAGGATATAGAGATGAAATTCTATGTGATGTAATTCCCATGGATGTATGCCATATTTTTTTGGGAAGACCATGGAAATTTGACAAGAATGTCATTCATGATGGGAGGAAGAGTACATACACCTTACAGAAGAATGGTAGAACACACATGTTGTTGCCAATAGAGGAGAAGAAAGTGAAAGAGGAAGCCAGAACAAGCATACTTCTCATGAGTGGGAAGGAACTCCTGAAAGAAGTCAAGAAAGAACATGAGATGCAGTTCGATGTGGTGAGGAAACCCAGAGTTATCCTTACAAATACATCGATGGATTATTTGTCTGAAGAAGTTCAGGAATTGATGGATAATTTTGCTGACATAGTGGTGGATGATATGCCTAACACATTGCCAACAATTAGAAGTATTAGCCACTATATTGACTTGATACCATGAGAGGGTCTGCCAAATGAAGCAACATACAGATTCACACATCGAGAGAATGAAGAGGTGAAGAACCAAGTCCATGAATTGTTAGACAAGGGTTTGGTCAGAGAGAGCTTGAGTCCATGCGCAATACCAACTGTGTTAAGTCCAAAGAAGGATGGAGGATGGAGAATCTGCACATACTCAAGAGCCATTAACAATATCACCATCAGGTATAGATTTATTTTACCAAGAATAGATGATTTAATGGGTTGCTTAAGTGGAGCAAATTTCTTTTCCAAAATAGATTTGAAAAGTGGATATCACCAGATCAGGATGAGAGAAGGTGATGAGTGGAAAAAAACCTTTAAAACAAATGAAGGTTTGTATGAGTGGCTTGTTATTCCATTTGTCTTAACGAATGCCCCGATTAATTTTATGAGGCTGATGAATGAAATACTGAAAGATTTCATTGGCAATTTTGTGGTTGTATATCTGGATGATATATTGATCTTTACCAGGACTAAAGAAGAGCATTTGAGGCACCTGACATTAGTGATGAGGAGGCTACAACAGGAGGACATAACTCATTTACTTGGGTTTTGTGATCTCTTCAAATGAACTGAAGATGGATCCAGAGAAGGTGAAAGCAATCAAAGAATGGTCGTCAACAAGGAGTATGTTTGAGGTGAGGAGCTTTCATGGATTGAAAAGTTTCTATAGGAAGTTCATCAGATACTTCAGTGGGATTTGTTCACCAATGATGGATACAGTGAATAAGAAGAACAAGTATTTTAAATGGACAGAGGAGGCCAAAAGGAGATTCAATGTACTGAAGGAGAAAATAACAGAACAACCAATTCTGGTCTTGCTGAATTTTGAAAAGACATTTCAGGTGAGATGTGATGCAAGTGGAGTTGAAATAGGAGCAGTTTTGAGTCGGGATAATAGACATGTTGCCTATTTTAGTGAGAAGTTGAATGAGACCAAGAGAAAATACTCCACATATGACAAGGAGTTTTATGTCATAATTCAAGCCTTGAAGAAATGGAGACATTATCTTGTCCCACGGAAATTTGTCTTGTATAGAGATAACCAGGCTTTACAATTCATAACCAGGTAGGAAAAATTAAATCAGAGGCATGCAAAATGGGTTGAGTTTATGCAGAATTTTACTTTTGTCATAAAACATATCCTTGGGAATGATAGCAAAGTTGTTGATGCATTAAGCAGGAGATGTTTGATTTTGCAGGAATTCCAAGTGAAGAGCTTAGGGTTTGAACACCTTAAGGACATGTATTGTGATGATACATATTTCAAAGAAGCATATGAAGCATGTACAAACCTTGTGCTAAGAGACAAAATCTAGTGGATAGAGTACATAATTCAAGAGACATTGTTGTTCAAGGGAAATCAGTTGTGCATACCAAAATGATCAATGAGGGATAACCTTTTGAAAGAAAATCATGGTGGAGGATTGGTTGGACATTTCGGCCATGATAAAAAGTTTGCACAGTTGAGAAGCTCATACTATTGGCCAGGTATGAGAACATAAGTGATAAATTTTGTGAACAGATGTAGAATCTGCCAACATGCAAAGGGGAAGAGACAAAACACTAGATTGTATCAACCATTGCCAATACTAGAGAGGCCTTGGGATGCAATAAGCATGGATTTTGTGTTGGGACTAAAGAACGCAAAGAGGATTTGATTCCATATTGGTGGTGGTGGATAGATTTTCAAAGATGTCACATTTTATCCCATGCCAGAAGACCAGTGATGCAATAGATGTTGCAAATCTGTTTTTCAAGGAAGTTGTAAGACTTCACGGCCTACCCAGAAGCATTGTCTCGGACAGAGACACAAAATTTGTTGGTCACTTTTGGAGAACACCGTGGAAGAAGTTGGGGACAGATTTGTCCTTCAACTTAGCTTATCACCCCAAGACAGATGGGCAGACTGAGGTGGTAAACATAAGTTTGGGAAATTTATTGAGGAGTCTGGTCACTCAACACCATAATCAATGTGATCAGATTCTGCCACAGACAGAATTTGCATACAATGACTCACCAAACATGAGCATTGGAAAGATCCCATTCCAAATATTGTATGGAATGTAGCCCAGGGGAGTATCTGAGTTGAGAGACTTCGAATAGAGTGAGATCAGGAGTGCTGGAGCAGAAGATTTTGCTGCAGAAATGCAGAGGCTCCATAGGCAGATCAGAGGATAGTTGCAGAATTCTAACTAGGAGTAATAGCGCAGAGATGATTAACATCAAAAGGAACTTCAATTTGAAGTAGGAGATCAGGTTCTGGCACACCTAAAAAAAGAAAGGTTCCCTAGGGGAACATATAACAAGTTAAAGATGAAGAAGATAGGACCATGTAAGATCTTGAGGAAGTTTGATGCAAACGCCTATGAGATTGAGCTGCCAGATGATGTGGGCATATCGCTCATATTCAATGTCTCAGACATGTATCCTTACATGAAAGACGACACAGAGGGGTCAGAAGATCAAGAGAATATTCAGTGGGAGAAACAAATGCCTATAGCAGGAAAACCATAGATGGAGAAGATTGTTGATTAGAGGATTGGCAAGAAGACCAAAAGGAAGACCTATTTTGAATATCTAGTCAAGTGGAATGGACACCTAATAGAAGATGCCAGTTAGGAAAAATAGGTTTCTATCCAAAAGCATGGAAGGTCAGTGCAGGAGCTCATTGACAGGAGTCCATGAATTTTTGTCAAGGGAGTATGATGCAGGAGCATCGTTGGCAAGCACACGGAGCAGGACCACTCAACATATGGGAATATTTTCGGAATCTCAACGTTGGCAGTCACAACAGATATTTTGGAATCACGCCTGAACTCAGCGTCGGAAAAAATCTTTCGAGGCATGCTTGAACTCAACGTTGAAAAAATACTTGGAGACATGCTTGAAGATTGCGAGCGCAGTGGGAGTTTCCATTCTGACTCTGGAATGCGACTGGTCTAGATAATTGTTAGGTTAAGTTATAGAGTATGCAAGTAGCCAGGGGGAACCCTAAGAGCCCTCTGAGATGAATAAAGGTTTTGTACGGCCAAATGAGGCTAGTTGCAAGTTAGTAGAAGATTCAGTTTTCAGTTGTTGTTTTTTATTTAAGTTGTATCCATTTTCACTTTGAATATAACAGAGGAATATTGATCCAATGCATGGTATGAACATTGTTTGTAATTCCCTGTTATTTTTGTTTTCATGAATGAATGAATGAATATCATTATGAGTAGATGGAACTGTGAAGGTTAGCATAAGTTTCAATTGTTTCTCTTTTGTTGAAGTAGTGCAAGGTGTGCACATAGAATGCAAAGAGTGCGTTGATGGAATTTGTTTCGGTTCCAAAGCTCAAAAGAGATAACACAAAATTCTACCTTTGCAAGGAGTGCAAAGAGACTGGTGCAAGGCGTGTCCAGTCATCCGCAAGAATTCAAACCTTGCGTAAATATCTGGTGCAAGTTGTGCACAAACCCAAGATTCGACTAAGGGTCGAAGAGACTGTGCAAAGAGTTGAAGAATCAGAGGAAGAGAACGCCAGGAGGGAGAGAGAAAATTATCTTCGAGAAATCCTTTAGATTATGAGTTATCGAAATCCCTGGAGCGCAAGGAGTGTGCGGGAGGTCGAAGTCTATACAATATCAGAAGTTCGGGAGGGATAACACTTTACCGAGGAGTAGTCGAGATCCAAGAGTTGGAAGCGCAGGAAGCGCAAGGGTTGAATCCTTTAAAGACTTAGAATATTTTCTAAGTTAGAAAAGATTGAAATCTCAGGAGAGAGGAGTGACGGTGATCGTTGGATCACCGTGAAGCAGATCGACAGTCGTCTGATCCAAGACAAGGTACGCGAGCTTTAATTGTTCGTTTACATAGGCAGGAGAACCCACCAAGATTTGAGACTTGAAACTTCCAAAGTCCGGAGTTCCGTATTTACGAAGTGAAATCTTTGTCCTTCGATCATCCGAAGAAGACTGAGCCATCAGATCATCCGAGGTGAACATCCGGCGTTGGATCACCAAGGAGAATCTGAGTCGTCGGATATCGCAAGCTCATGTGGAATCAAGTTTGAAACCTGAGATTCCCGAAGCGCGGAGTGTCGGAGAGCCGAAACTAATCTGGACCGTTATATCCAGAGGGGTACGTGTTGGAGGGTCGTGAAATCTAGAGGAGAGGAAAAGGTGAGGTGTTGAAACACCCGAAGCCCGAAGAGCCGAGATTCGTCGATTTGTCGGAGGACACTTGTCAACAGATCATGAGCTTCGGGAAATTTATCGTGGGATTTTTCAATTTGATATCTAAGATCACTTGACCTCGAAGACCCAAAGACCTAAAGTGAATCTGAGCCATTGGATCTAGAGGAGACGTGGAAAAGATCTGAGAATTTCGGGTAAAGACCCGAAGCAATCCTTGATCATCTGATCAAGTGGAAACGTGGCAGGATTCCATGAGTTTTGAGGGGAGCCAAGTTTGAGGTGTGAGATCTTTGAATCTAGGAAACCCGTAGAGATCACAGTTGTTGATCCGAGGAGGACAAGCGTCAGAGGACTATAGCCTTTGGATAAAATCCATTGGAGAAAGGGTGAAGTTTTAGATTTGAAATCTCTGGAGTCCGAAAACCCAGAGGAGACCTCGAACGTTGATCGAGGAGAGGGTTGTAGGACTATTGATTTGAGTGGAAATGGAAAACACCCAAGGCAAAAGCTGAACCGTTGATCATGAGGACAGGTGTTTGTAAATCGTCAGATCCGGGAGATTGGAGTACAGAAGGAGGTGAGGTTTGAGATTTCAAAACCCCGGAGTCTGGAATCACAAAGGGATTCGAACCATTCATTCCAGAGAATAGATCTCAGTCGTCCATTGGAAGCACCGTCAATATCATTATATCAATGGTTATCTTGCAATGTGGGGACATGAGTATCATGGAATTTAAAAGTTCGAGGGCGGACCACAATCCATAACGTGTTTTCATCAGGGAGACACGTGGAGGCTCGAGGAGAATTGCGGGCCCAAAAGTGGTTTGACTTCAAACCGCTTGTGACCGCGCCCATAGTCGCGTGATCATCACCAAGTTCGCATCTGAGAAGGTGCCAAGAGAGAGGGCGCTAACGCAAACTCTGAGATTTTCGCAGAGAGCGGAAGAGAAGGTCGTAGTTGTCGTAGAGCCTGCGTTGGGAGCCGTGAGGACCTGTAGTTGACACAGGACGAGACCAATGAGGTTTCAGAGAGTCACCCAACTCCCGAATTGAAT
The DNA here is from genome assembly GCA_010110895.2 of Picea sitchensis. Classification (NCBI taxonomy): domain Eukaryota; kingdom Viridiplantae; phylum Streptophyta; class Pinopsida; order Pinales; family Pinaceae; genus Picea; species Picea sitchensis. The sequence continues at coordinate 13,842 of SNQJ01S0022834.1, forward strand.
ATCCTAACCGAGAGGTCGAGCAACCCTTAGGAGGTAAGGGGGTATGCACCAAGATGTCACTGGTTGACCATAGCAGTATGTCGAAGAACGAACAATGGAGGCTAGAACTTTGAGCCAATAACCACAACAAAAGGACAAGCAGACATCACCTAGGTCATCGAGTAGACAACCAACTGCAACAATTGTTTTGACGTGCATACTGGAAGGGGTACATGTATCAACAAATTTGTTAGATTATGTAGAGAAATTGAGGTACTCAAACCATGATGTAACGGACATGGACAAGTTCCCAAAGTTCTCTAAGCATGTCTACCTACAAATTGTGGGTATAACACCCTTTGGAGAACCAATTCATCAACCACTCCAGTGGGTAGCGGGACTGGCCAAAACTGGAATTCTAGGTTTGGTGGACCTACCACACTTTGGAAGAGGCCAGTATGCAAATAGTTGTGTCAAGCAGTTGATGGCGGTCACACATGGCAAATATCTGTGGCTGGAACAACTCGTCTCAATAGACGTAGAGATCATCGTACACATCACAGGGCTGCCATCATGGGGCATGGATCCCACACAGTTCCTTGAGGACAAAAAAAGGGAGAAAGCACTGGACGAGGAGATTAAGAAGAAATATGGCACCGAAAGGGGGTTGCACGGAATCATTATCAAGCGTTATTAACGTCGCGACTAGAATGGACACAAAAATTATGGCATGCAAGTTGCTCATGAAAGGCCGCAAGGAGGAAGTCATTGTCAGGGTTGTTATTGCTGCATCACAATGTGTTGAGGGCACCACACTCAGCTGAGCCCCTTACTTGTTGAATACGTTCCTAGATGACTGTAAGGATGTGCAGGATTTGGGGACATAATTTCATTATTCATGGCTACTCGTCCTGATAGCCATTATGGGATGGAAGGAGTCGAAGTACTCATTTTTTTCCACGAGACCCAAACCCTACCATGGAGCGTGATACTTATCGCTTGGAGTCACTTCGGACACCAAGAACAGAAAAATGAATGTAGCTATATTCGATGGATATCTCTATGACCTACATGATACCATCGCCAACACTTGGAGGATAACACCGGAAGTTGTTGCACAGTATTAGGGCATAGCCAACTTCAAAGTCACTAGACATGCGATGTGGATGCATATGCAGAAGGACCCCAACAATCAATGGCTACAACTGCCCTACTGCATCAGGGAGGGGGACATACAAATGGCCATTAAGGATTGGGAAGACGAATGGAGGATTCTAGTCCTCACTCAGGAAATAACCACAGAGATAGAGGAGGAGGAGGTAAGACAGGAATATACACATGTTGAGGAGGTAGGGAGGGAACAAACAAATAACGAGGAAATAGTAGTGCCCAAGAAACCAAGGACAGGTCAGAACAAGGCAAACCAGAAGAAAGGGGGGACATCCAAGACATGCGTCCAGAGAGGGAAGAAGAATAACACACAGACGGCCCAGGTACAACATGCTGAGACAACATAGGGGACTACATCAAGTGCTACGCCATAAGAGTTAGGCCAAACTAAGTGGCTATCCACCCATATGGGGGGCGCACGCAAGAAGACGAAGGCACATAAAATGCCTCCAGAATACACGATCACATAGGATGATGTAGACATGGTGGCCCAAATGGTCCAGGATCGCATATTCGAGGATTTTGAGAATGTTGCATGCCAAAGGGACATAATTGAAGAATATTTGGCATACATGCAACAACTCCTCAGGAAGATTGAGGAAGCACAGGGAGCCGACAACACCGTAGGAACGAGCCCGCCAGCGTCAAAGATAGGAGGAGAACCTAGAACAAGCGAGCATGATACAATCCAGACAATAGCACAACTGAGTTCAACATTTCACGTCACACTCGACATGTTGCACATAGACTAAATCGTGGGGCAGACACCCCTAAAAGACTTGGCTCAACTACAGTTGGTATTGTAGTGGATACCAACCAAGGCCTTGAATAAACTGTAGGTCAACATTACACAGGAGGTGCATTCTTGTGCACGCACAAAGACAACAGAATTGCAGCAAACAAAGGATTATCTCGACAGGATGGAATTGGTACTTGAGAAGGCCAAGATCGAGACTAAGGATGAAAAGGAATGTGTGAAGGGACTGAAGCAGAAAGTGGTTGTAGCCTACGAGAATATCCCAAAGAACGCACAGACGACCAAACTCATGGTGACAGAGAAGATTGATCAGATTGTGCAGACAATCGATCAATACCAACAAGAGATCAAGAATCTCTGGGAGCATCTCACACCTACCACTCCAACGGAGGTGAGGGATAAAAGTAAACAGGAGGCAACATCGTAGATACAAGAGATAGAACGACAATTCCACATGACAGACGACTTGTTCAAGAAAGAAATGCAACTCTGGACGAAGTTGGAAAAGGATCAACAGGTCTAGCAATGGGACTAGGAAGGAGAAAGGATAAGCTCAACTATCCAGGACCTCAAGCAGAGGCAGAAGACAATGTCGATCACAGAGTGCATTAAAGGGGCGCAATACATGAAGAAACTACAAGCATAACTCATAACTGCTTAGACGCAAAAAAAGGAGCGTTGGGCTCAAATGGAACCTCTCCAGGAGTGAGCAACAAAGGTCATTGCATAGGCAGAGGAAGCCAAAACATACATGGAACAAACCTAGGCAGAGTGTGCAAGGATGGTCAACGACGAGATTGTAGTGTAGATATTAGATGCACTCAAAGAAAAGACTGTGCAGACCCAAACACAAGCAACGAAGCTCATGGAGAAGTTCCAAGCGATCACAAGGGAGATCGATGAATCACATAGGGGTTATGTGGCTAGGTACGAGCCACGTGTCATTATTGGGGGCTTGTTGGAAGAAATCCAAATCAGAAAGAAATGTTATTTTGGAAAGAAAGGCATGCACGAGGAAAGCGACAGCTGGAAGGAAGAGCAACACGTGCGCATGTATGGAAGACCTAACGACGTTAGGGTTAGGGTTTTTGTAATACATTGTAATGGATGATGAGCCATAAATGTATATATATAAATACCTAGGAGGTCTAAAAAAGTAGTAGTTGTCCATTATGAAAGAATACAAAGGTTGGTTTTAGAGAGTTTGAAGACACGACAAAGGAGTCCTGTTTTGATAACTAGTTGTAGTCCTTCTGTCATATGATCTACTTTTGTAAACTATTGAACTATAGAGGGCCAGAAGGGTAGATCTTGAGGGTTAGATCACAAGCTGAGGATCTTGGTGTGATCTAGTCTGCCTCGTAGTAGGCCTCGCCTGACTAAGGATGAGTTGTAAAGCGTGTGATGTTGTAGTTTTGGAACTGCCATAATAGAAGACCTTGAGGGCCAGACATTTGTGGAGGTAGCCCAGGAGGGGGTGAATCATGGTAAAACCTATGTTATGTGATGGAATGCTTGTGTCTCTTATACTATTTATGAGTAGATGTTAGCATGATGAATGGATGAGATAATTACATTACATGCATAATTGGAAATGGAAGTATATTGCTTTAATAGGTTAAATAGAACCCTTGACGCACACTTCTCATATCTCCACTCAATCCTGGGCTGCAACCACTTGAGTATTGCAGTCACCCATTAAAACTATCTCGGGTGAGACTACGTAGTGCACCCTGTGTACTGCATTGCCTTTTAGTTTACCAGGAGGGTCGATAGTTTTAGAGGCTTTGTTGGAACCCCAATAGAATTGAACCTGGGTAAATCATGTTAAAGGTATAACTCAAAGATATTTAAACCAACACACAGTAGGTTGCTTCTTACTGCTCCATGAAACAATCCCGGAACCAATGCCAAATGCATAACCTGCAGTAGATCTCTGATCATCTGGATTGCCAGCCCAATCTGAATCTGAGTAATCTGTCAGCTCAACATCAAATGAAACAATATATTTAATACCATAATCAAGTTTTCCTTTGAGATACCTGAGTACCCCTTTCGCTGCATTCCAATGGATTTCTAGAGGTTTCTCCATAAACTGACTTAACACAGTAACAAAGTATGCTATGTCAGATCTGGTTGTAGTGAGATAGTTCAGGCTTCTCGCCATATGTCTATAAACTGTATCATTTACCTCCTTCTAACCATCATCGCAGTAAAATTTTGTGTTCTGCTGCATCGGAACATAAGAAAATTTACATTGATCCATTTTAAACTTCATAAGTACTTCTTTAACATATTTTCCTTGAGACACAAAGCTTTGACCATCATTTATCCAGACTTCAAGACCAAGACAGTAATGTAACTCACCAAGATATTTCATTTCAAATACATGTGACTTCTGCTTCTTAATTCCACTAATCATTTTTTATGAATTTCCTGTAATAATTAAATCCTCAACATATAAGGAAATCAATACAACATTCCCCTTTTCATCAAACTTGGTATACATATTTGGATCACTTTTTATCCTCATAAAATCCCGGTGAAGAAGGAAGGAATCTATCTTCTCATACCATGACCTAGGTGCATGTTTCAGTCCATACAATGATTTCTTTAATTTACATACTAAATGTTCCTGACCACTTTTCACAAACCCCTTTAGTTGAGTAAGGTAAACCTCCTCCTTTAACTCACCATTCAGGAAAGAGGACTTTACATCTAATTGGTGAAGCTTCCAATGGTGTTTTGTAGCTAGTGCAATTAACATTCTTATTGTGTTTAATTTAGCTATTGGTGCAAATGTTTCTACATAATCAATGTCCTCTTTCTGTGAATACCCTTTTTCCACCAATCTAGCTTTATATTTATCTATACTACCATTTGCTTTGAATTTTAGGTTTGTATATCCATTTACAACCTATGGGATTTTTATCTTTAGGCAATTCAGTCAATTCCCAAGTTTTTTTTTTCATTATAGAGTCATCTTCTTCCTCCATTGCTTCTCTCCACTCTTCATGTTCATTAGCTTCATTAAAAATCATGGGTTCTATGACATTTGAAATATTACTCATTAGGGCATAATCTTTATACTTTTTAGGTGGATGAACCTGTCGTGAATATCTTCTCAATTGGTTGGTGTCTTCTTCTCCATTTTGTGAAGATTCTTATTCATTGCTAGATGTATCCATGTCATTGGGTGTCTTTTCTTGCTACTACTTCTCTTCTTTGACCTCCTCATCTTCAAGAAGTACACGCCATACTTCATGACTGTTGTCTTCATTATTTCCTTCTGCATGCTCATGGAAAATTACATCTCTACTTGCAAACACTTTGTGAGTAGATGGATCAAACAGTTTATATGCTTTAAATTCTGAACAGTACCCTATAAAAATACATTTGACAGCTTTAGCATCAAGCTTCTTCGTGTTCTCCTTTGGAATATGTGAAAAAGCCTTAAACCCAAATATCCTCAAATTATTAACTGTTGGTTTAGAATCATACAAGGCTTCAAAAGGAGTTTTATGATCAAGACACCTTGTTGGAATTCTATTCTTTAAGTAAACAACAATGCTAATGGCCTCAGCCCAAAAATCATTTGAAATATTCTTACCTTTCATCATACTTCGTGCACACTCTACCAGAGTTCCATTTTTCCTTTCTGCAACTCCGTTCTATTGTGGAGTGTGGGGTACTGTAAATTGATGTACTATTCCATGATCTTTGCAATACTTGATGAAGTTCCCCAATATGTACTCTCTCCCTTGATCTGAGAAAATGATTTTGATGGGTTTTCCTGTTTTCTTCTCCACCGTGTTTTTAAATTCCTTGAAGTATTCAAAAACATCACTCTTTTTCCTAAGGAAATAAATCCACGTGTATCTTGTGTAGTCATCAATAAACAAGAAGAAATAATAAGCACCTCTTAGCGACCTTGTTTGCATTGGCCCACAAACATCAGTGTGCACAAACTCGAATAGATCTTTTTTTCTCCTATCAAGATTAGAGAGGAATTCATCTCTGTGCATCTTTCCTAATGCACAACCTTCACAAGAAGCATACTCATTCTTCAACATAGGGAGTCCTTCAACCATACTTTGTTTTTGTAATAACAACAAATCATGATAATTAATGTGACCATACCTTTAGTGCCAAAGATTTTTTGTAGGCATAGTCGCAGAAGTTAAAGCTTGATGATTCTTTCTAGTGACATCAAGTTTGTATAGGCCTCCAACTCTTACTCTTGAAGCAACAATTATGTAATGATCCTGCAAGTCCTTCACTATACAATGTGTCTTGAGGAATTCGACCTTCAAATCCTAATTTTTAATGGTGGACATATAAATCAAGTTTTTCTTTATCCCAGGGACATACACAACATTGCAAATGTGTCTGACAGTACCATTTGGAAGCGTTGTTGGAATATCTCCTTATCCCTTGATTTGATAACAACGATCATCTCCAAGATAAATATGGGCACCATTATGTGTTTCTTTAAAGTTTATATACATATTCTCATTACATGTCATGTGAATTGAAGTGCCAGAATCAACAAACCATGCATCAACATCATCAGTTTCAATAGACAGTGCATCATTAGACACAAACAATTTGAGATATTTTGGATCAATATTTAGGTTTTCTTCTGCAAAATGTCCTGAATGTTTTCTATTTTTATGCCTCACCTCATCGTCATTTTTCTTCTTATAACATTCTATGGAAATATGCCTAGTCCTACCACAATAAAAGCACTTAGGTTCATTTATATTCGATGTCATACCTTGATTTGGCTTTGACTTCCTCTGAAATGTACTTCCTCCTCTGCCTCCTTCGTGGTTTACCTTTAGGGAATCTCTTCTTTGTCCATAATGCTAAGTCTGAATTCTGAGGCTTCAAATTCGCATGCCTCTCTTCCTCTTGCAACGATATCTCTGTCATTTTCTCAAAAGTAGGAGCTTTATCCCTCGTTGCAAGGTCTGTTATAAACATTTGATAGTCCTCTATCATTCCATTTAGGGAAATTGTGACAAGATCTGTGTTTGACAATTTTTCTCCTATGTCTCCCAATTTATCTTCCATTTCTTTAATTCGCCCAAGAAAAGTACTGACAGCCTCATTTATATCCATTTTAATACTTAACAATTTACTCTTTAGGAAAAGAATGTGAGTCATATTATTAGTTTGGTACAGATCTTTAAGTGCTTGCCATGTTTCACTAGAAGACTTAGCATCTCTAATATATAGAATTATGTTATCTTTAACAGACATTCTCAACAATACCTTGGCTTTGTTCTCCCTCTTATCCCAATTTGGGATTGTTGAAATTGTCGCGCCTGTAGCCGCATTGGGTCGTGCTTCATCTCCTTTTGCGATCGTCCATATGCCATAACCTTCCATCGAGGTTTGCATATTGAATTCCCAATTGATGAAATTTGATCCATCCAATTTATTGGCTTCGTTGAGGTACGTTTCTACCAACATATTCTCCATCCTTGCAAACTCCTTCACGTAGCAAACTCAAATCACCAAATTACCAATATCAACGATAAAAATCACCAACGATAAGTGTTTTGTTGCAGCAACGATCTGGCTATCAGGTTACTTTTCAGGTTATATAGTATCCCAAAGATCACCACTCAGATCACAATTTAAAAAAGAGATAAAATAGGTCGCACACTCTCTAGCGATCAAGCGATAAAAAACAGGTTGATTACTAGCGATCCAATCACGCTAAAACGATTCGATTTCAGCGCGCAATTAAAACAATTGGTCTCGCCTGTAAAACGAGCCTTCGCTCCAGATGTGATCCTCAATGAAAACAATGATCCACGCATGCGATCTCACTTCAGGTAATTCAAAAAATGTGAATTTTATCTCAAAGACCAGATTAGATGCACACAGACCAGGCTTATCGTACGCCCAAATTAGGTATTCACGCATTCACCACAGGCAGGTATTCAGACCAAACCGATGCTCCACACAGAAAAGAGAAGCACGACCATCAGTTAGTGTGACCATCCAATGATCGGGGCTCTTCACTGAACATGCGCAATTGGCAACACCTCTCTAACACACCACATGCAGGTTCGGATCCTGCCGTCCACGCCACACATAGATGCTCCACGAGCTCCTTTGCATAACCAGACATAGACCCAAGGATAAGAGTCCACCTCTCTTCATGTGGTGATCTCCCTTGCAGCGATCTGCCTCTGAGACAGCCCACCTCTCTCCTCCCTCAGGCTCTGATACCAACTTAACAAATGAGAAACAAGAACCGACTCCCAACACCTGGAGACGGGGAAGCAATTAACAAATGAGAAACAAGAACCGACTCCCAACACCTGGAGATCGGGGAAGCAAAGCCGCTTCTGTTCAAGTTAGTCAATTAGAATTACAAATATATATATATATATATATATATATATATATATATATATATATATATATATATATATATATATAGTAGACAATCAATATTATTTCGTGCATTTATTTTGATGTGGTTAATACTAATTTATTCTAGTATGTCGTTATTTGTGGTCATAGTAATAGAATTATCGATAATACAAAGAGAATAAATTGAATATACAACAAATAAAATTAACAATGATTTTTTGTTTAGAATTCATACTATTGTACCGTAGCCACATATCACCACATTATTTTACTATCAAACCATAACAATAATAAAAATAACATAAATAGTAAGAGTAATGGGATATAACCAACAAATAGAACTATTAAAACATCTTGCATTGTAAGCAGATGTAGAAAATTGGTACTGGGCGCACACTAATAAGAAATGTTTCTAGAATGTAGTTCTCCAAAGTAACTAATGAGCTTATGTATTTCACTATTACTGCGAGGGAAGCACTGAAGCTGGGATACCTGAAAATGGTCTAGAGTTGCACCTGCAGAAGGTAATAATGGTATCAGTGATACCGCAGCAAGAAGATAAGTGGGATCGGTGCTCAATTTCATAACCTTCATCCTTTAAGCTCCTCAAGACGATTTTATTGGTAAAGTCGAGTAATTGTAATGAAACTTACAGCTCGAGCCACCGGCGTTATTTTCGGTCGGAAGTTGCACCGGGTTGTAGTCGACGGGATCAACCTTCGGTACTAGTAGGAAAGAATCGAAGTTGTTTTCTCAAGGTCAGTCAAATAATAAATAAGAAATAGCTTAGAATAATGAATTAGTTAGGGACGATGATGTTAACATGAATCGCTCCTAAACCGCCCTCAACTATATATATATATATATATATATATATATATATATATATATATATATATATATATATATATATATATATATATATATATATATAGTTGAGGAACTAGCTTAGGAACAAATTTCAAACATTTGAAAACTAATCATCGCTACCAACTACTCCCTCCAATATCTTGGGTATTTCTTATTTATTTATTTATTTATTTATTTTTTTACTTGGGAATTTGACTAATACAAGGTTCTCAGAGATTACAAGGACACGGGTTGATCCTCATTTCATTACCACTATAACCTTCAGTGTTCACCCACTCAAGAATGGCGACGAGTAAATCCGTGAGAATTGAACTTGAGACTTCATTTTTACAAATTTATTTCCATTTACACGACACATGCCAATCCGTCTACACATCCTGTAAGGGCTTAAAAAGTTGAAGGACATGGGGGTGGGCTTGATCCACTTATGTGTGCATTGGTCACGATACCATTTATTATACCATTTATTATAGTATCTGGGTGCAACCACACGTTAGAACACTACCTCAAGGTGCCCCATGGCTCCGTAAAGCCCTCACAGAATTGAATCCTGCCTCCAACGGTGAAAAACCCCTCGCCTTCCACCATTGGATCCAACCCTTTGGGCGATTCTAAGCATTTCTTATTAGTGTGAGTACTTAGTACCAATTTTTTTCTACATCTCATATACAATATACAATGCAAGATGTTTTAATAGTTCTATTTGTTGGTTATATCCCATTACTCTTACTATTTATGTTATTTTTATTATTATTTATGGTTTATTAATTAAAATAATGTGGTTGATATAGTAACACAGATTTTAATATAAAGAGTAATAGATTTCTAAACAAAATCATTTTAATCTAATTTTATTTGTTTTATTATATTCAATTCATTATTCATTTTAGTATTATCGATAATTTTACAATTACTTATATTTTAAAATGCATTTTATAATTTTAAAATTAAATTTTTTTTTATTTTTTATGATATATGTTTTTGTTATTTGTGTCTCTGTGTTATTATATTCAATTTATTTTATATTTATTATTATTTATGGTTTATTAATTAAAATAATGTGGTTGATATAGTAACACAGATTTTAATATAAAGAGTAATAGATTTCTAAATAAAATCATTTAATTTAATTTTATTTGTTTTATTACATTCAATTTGATTTTATATTTAGTATTATCTAGAATTTTACAATTATTTCATATTCTAAATGTATTTTATACTTTTAAAATTAAATTAGTATTAGCCACATCAAAATAGAGTACGAAAGTGGGAGAGTAATAGAAAAAACATAAACATAACCTTAAATATCATAATCATAATTAAAATAATGTGGTTGATATAGTAACACAGATTTTAATATAAAGAGTAATAGATTTCTAAATAAAATCATTTAATTTAATTATTTGTCTTATTATATTCAATTTATTTTATATTTAGTATTATCGAGAATTTTACAATTACTTATATTTTAAAATGTATTTTATACTTAAAATTAAATTAGTATTAGCCACATCAAAATAGAGTACGAAAGTGGGAGAGTAATAGAAAAAACATAAACATAACCTTAAATATCATAATCATAATTAAAATAATGTGGTTGATATAGTAACACAGATTTTAATATAAAGAGTAATAGATTTCTAAATAAAATCATTTAATTTAATTTTATTTGTTTTTATTATATTCAATTTATTTTATATTTAGTATTATCGAGAATTTTACAATTACTTATATTTTAAAATGTATTTTATACTTTAAAATTAAATTAGTATTAGCCACATCAAAATAGAGTACGAAAGTGGGAGAGTAATAGAAAAAACATAAACATAACCTTAAATATCATAATCATGAGGATCAAATATAGAAACCACATCTAAGTCCTTTCATAAATTTCCTCTTCCTTGATAGCATAAGGAAGAAAAAAGAGTGCCTAGGGAAGAAAAAGGAGTTGAGAGCCTTGGCTTATCATCCTCTCTTAATTATAAGAAATTTAGTCGATTCCTTCATAATTTAAATTTTAAAAACATGATGGATGAATGAGAATTCACTATCACTTTATCATCCTCTCTTAATTATAAGAAATTTATTCGATTCCTTCATAATTTTAATTTTAAAAACATGATGGATGAATGAGAATTCACTATCACTATTGAAAGAAAGATTTTTCCATCATCCGCGGAAAATATACTTTATAAGTAATACTAAACATACTTTATAAGTAATACTCTTATTTTGAGGATCATAGGACTCTTTGAATTAATAAGAAAGCCAATTGTGCATGCTAACAATTCATTTGTCTCTCAACTCCAAATATGAAAGGTGTATATCTATTTTGCGTTAAGCATGTGGGAATAAATTGCAACGTTTCACGCACTCCGTCCTTTTGAGCCCAACGTTACCCAAAGACCAACAAGCCCATGTTTGTTTCCGACTCTCAATATTCATTCGCTTGGGTGAGATTTGGGGTTCCAATTTTAACACTTGAGGGAGTGCAATGAATCGGAGGGGGTATTTAGTATTATTATGAACGAAATGCTCACATTTTGTGGTTTGCAAGTTACACTGATATAATTGCCACGCCCTCCGTTACAGCGAGGTAGAGCAGTGGTAGTCCAACGGTTAGACCTGTTTCCTGTTGGTTCCTCTTGTTAACTTCTCACAGATAGCCGTTTGTAGTCCAACGGTTGGGTAATTGCCTTCCAACCAATTGACCCGGGTTCGACTCCCGGTAGACTTAGTTCTGTTCAATTTATTCATAATTCTGTTTAAAGGAACATGCGGGGCTTTCATGGAATCCACACACAAATTCATTATTGTATTTTAACTCAATCCTTTATTGTATGGACAGTTTTAACTAACATTCTCCTGTTATAATTAGCCTCTAATTATCTACACCCAATGTTGGACGATTCATTCCTAGACCACTATATGTTCCTCATCTCTACATAAGTTTTCTTTCCCGCATACAATTATCTCAAACCCTCAAAGATGAGTTTCGAACTTGGAACTCTAAAACATTCGCAATGGGAATTTTGTGGTATTTTAACTTCCGGCTCGAATTCCGATATTCCATTACCTGCTCGACTCCCAATCATCTGGAGTGGTGACGACGAGTTTTGAACGTGGGACTCCTATGATGCTAAAATCATACCTTCCTCCCGCATTAAAACAAAACAAAAAATGGAGGTTCCACCGAGATTTGAACTCGGGTTACTGGATTCAGAGTCCAATGTCCTCACCACTAGACCATGGAACCACCTGAAATTTTATCAATCAGCTATCTACATAACACAGCTAAAACTGTGGACACTCAATCTGGATTATGTGCTTGGAGTAAGAGTACTGTTAGGTAATTTGGAATATTTCACTGTATTTTCAAATACAATTTGCGGGGATAGCTCAGTTGGGTGAGCGTCAGACTGAAGATCTGAAGGTCGCGTGTTCGATCCACGCTAACCACATTGTATCATTCAATTAAATTAAATGTTAATAAATGGCTTTTCTATTTGGCCGTAGGAATACAAAGACAACAGCGTTGGATCCGTGGCCCAATGATAGCGCGTCTTACTCCAGATCAGAAGGTTGCGTGTTCGATTCACGTCGGGTTCAATTTGTTTCAGTACATATATTATGAAATGCAACGATCTCGGTTCAACGTGCAATTGGTAAAGAGATTACAGCACTGGTTGGTGACCAATCAATTTAGATCTACTTAATTTTCTTTATTATTACCTTTCTCTCTATTATTTGGTTAATGCCTCATAATATATTATACTTAATTTTCTTTATCATTACCTTTCTCTATTATTTGGTTAATGCCTCATAATATATTATATTTTTCATAGGACACTCAATCTATAATGAAATAGTTATGACTATTATTATATGGAATTTCATAGTACATTCAATCTATAATGAAATAGTTATGACTATTATTATATTTTTCATAGGATAAACTTTAACATCTTTAAAGGAGATATAAAACAAAGATCTTGCTTTTATGAGTATTATTATATTTTTTTTTTATAGGACAAATTTTAAAATCTTTAAAGGAGCTATACAAAATAAGATTTCACTTTTAACAACTTATGTAAATGCATTAAACCCATTCTCACACTTAATTAATATGTAAAATTATGCAACCATGTGTATGTTTTTGTCTTCATTTTTAACACCAACACTATATGATTGTTGACAACAACTTTATGGAGTGTGCTTTCATTGACATTGACAACCACTGTGGACAACTGCTTCGGTAGCATCATTGATGACATGCTAAGTCATCCACACATGCACCAAAGTGAGAAGTAGTGCACCAAAGTGAGAAATTAGCATCATTGATGGCATGCTAAGTCATCCACACATGCACCACCATCTTGAGGCAGACATATCTTATATTTAGCAGTAGGCATTAAATAATCCCCAACACCAAATAATGGTGCTACTATTCCATGTCAATACATTGCATATCGTAGGCACATTGTAACACCCTTGTTTCCCCCAATTTGTAATTAATCATTAATTAGAATTACCATGTTGTGGCATGGGAACATCGTAAATGTATCATTGTTTAATTGATAATAACTGACTGTGGGGGTGAAGCCTTGAAAGTACTAGCCATGATATCACTAGAGGAAAGAATGTGAGAACGATAAGAGAACAATTAATAAGAAAATGACCGGTGGTTGAACCCTCAACCACCCTCATGAATAGAAGCATGGTCTAGCTGTGGAAGGTCAACCTGAAGTACCACAGGGTCCGATAAACCCAGATTGACCCGAGTTTCCTTTTGAGAGGAGGAAACATGATAAGAGGGATGTGCATGCAGGGCACACAAGAGGATATGACGAGAAGAGTGGAGAATGTGAAGAACATTGGAGCAGTAGAGAACGAGCCAAAGACCACGAGCTTGATGCGGAGAAAGCATCTGAAAAACCTCGTCGAGGTCATGATAGAGAGGGAGATCTCTGAGAGTATGCAGAGAACGAGAGCTGAGCAGAAGGTCGTGATCTTGATGCTGATGAAGCATCTGATAAACCTCGCATAAGATGCGAAAGATAAAGGATTGATGAGAATTGGCATAAATTCCCTGGTGATATCATGGCTTGGCATAGGGGTGGCCAAAGTGCTAAGAATGAATGCCTCTGAGCCTATGGTTGGGTGGAAGGACGAACACTCACAATTAGTTAGTTGGCTACAACCTGTGATAGATAAGTATTCTCATATCCTGTGTATTTAAGCGGTAACTGTGAATTAAAGTTGGATATCCTATGAATGTTGTAGGGATGTGCATGTTTTCTCAATGGTTATATCGTATCCCTCTAATTATGCCTAAATGTATATTTAAGAAAATAAGGAATTCTCTGACTTGTACATGTAAATGCCTAAGCCCCTTGGTGGCTCAAGTTAAAATAAATGAATTGTGAATTTGTTGACCTTGGGGCATAGCCTCATGTGTGCATGCCGACACTCCCAATCATTCTAAATGAAGGATTCGGTTAAGCTCAGGAGAGGTAGTGCATGTATGTACAGAGTCTCTGCGAGGCGGGCAGAGATCGAGAACCCCCTTTAATTCTAAATTTGATAAATGAGCGCAAGGACTGCGTAGAGGATTTCTCTAAGTGTTAAGTTCAGGAGAATTAGCGCAAAATACCTAAGTACTTAAGGAGCTGACAAAGCTCAAGTAGGATAGCGAGATTTAAGTCCTGAAAGGAGAGATCCTTTTGTTTGGAAGACAAATGGATGAGATTAGTTTGGGAGAAGCCGAAGTTCTTCATGATCATCAGATCTGGAGAAAGAACGCGAGTGTTAACCCTTAGAACCCTTCGGACTTCGCGGGTCCGACGAATCGAGCATATTCGTCGTACGAGAGGAGAATTCCCTCAAAGTCCCGAAGTCTCGAAGTTAATCTTGCCTGTAGATCTGAGGATGCCCGAGAACTATCCTGTCCGTTGGATCTACGATACATTCAACCGACGTTGACCACTTCGGAAGGATGGAGGATTGGTAACACCAAAACCCCCAAAGTCCTAAAGTCCTGAAGTTAATCTAGGTTGTAGATCTGAGGATGCCCGTGAACTATCCCATCCGTTGGATCTACGATACAGTCAGCCCAACGTTGACCACTTCGGGAGGATGGAGGATTAGTAACACCAAAACCCCCGAAGTCCCGAAGTTAATCTGGGCCGTAGATATGAGGATGCTTGGGAACTATCCTGACCATCGGATTTACGATATAGTTAGCCCGATGTTGACCACTTTGGGAGCACAGAGGTTTGGTAACACCAAAACCCTCGAAGTCCTGAAGTCAATGTGGACCGTGGATGTAAGGATCCTTTAGGATCCCTCATGATTGTTCGATCGAGGGGACGTGTGTATTACGTCAAGTTCATGTGGGGGCCCATGTGTCAAGTGACGACGTTTCCAGGTGTTCCTCTCGGAGTGGCACACACTAGGACCCAAGGGACCCTTGAACGAAAGTTATGAGCCGTAGATCTCTGGGGTCACTTAGATACTCTCAAACCGTCAGATTGAGGCTGTGGTCAACCCAACATTGATTGAATCTGGGAGAAAAGAGGAGTTTGCATCGCAGAACTCCCAAAGAGCCAAGAGCCGAAGCATATCTAAGCCATCCAAGACAAAGGGATAGGTGTCTTTAGATTCTACACTCCGAAGAGAAATCACTCTGGGAGAATCAAAGTGTGAAGGATTTTCGAAGGCCGGAGTCCTAAAGTCATCCCAGTCGTCTGTTGGAAGGGGCGCGTGGCAGAAGATCTACAAATTTGGAGGAGTGTTACTCCTGAAGAAAAGGGAGTGTGTTGAACAAGAACTCCCGAAGGTCGGAGATCCGGAGTTCATCTGAACCTTCTAGTGGAATAAAACACATGGTGCTCTATCTGTAACTCCGAGTACTGAGGACTTCAAAGAAAAGAGAGAAGCATTGACTGTAAGTTGCTTGAATCGGGGCAAAGGATAGATATCGTCCGTTGATTGGGGAAAACACATGGCGTTCGATCTGTAACTCCAGGTATGAAGTACTTCGGAGGAAAAAGGCTTTGGAGTGTTCGAAACTCCCAAACGTCGAAGTCTCGAAATAGATTGCAACTGTCAATCACAAGGGACGCGTGGTGCTCGATCTGTAACTCTGGGTACATAGTACTTCAGAGGAAAAAGGGTTTGGAGTGTTCAAAACTCTCGAACGTTGAAGTCCCCAAGTAGATCATAATCGTCGACCATGAGGGATGCGTTGTGCTCGATCTGTAACTCTGGGTACAAAGTACTTAAGAGGAAAAAGGGTTTGGAGTGTTTGAAACTCCCCAACGCCGAAGACCCGAAGTAGATCATAACTATCGATCATCAGGGACACGTGGCGCTTGATCTGTAACTCTGGGTACGAAGTACTTCGGGGAGAAAATCCTTTGGAGAATTTGAAATTCTCGAACGTTGAAGTCTCGAAGTCAATCAAGGCCGTCAAAATATTTGAGGACATGGGACATCAGATTGTGAACTTCAGAGATTTTCCACTATGGAGGATTTGCGCGGTGGTTGTCTTGGCATCTGGTCATAGCCCATGGTCATATGCGAGTATAGATCAATGGAATAACTCGAAGAACTTGGGAGAGGCTACCTGCCAGCTCTAAGCTCGGTTCGAAGCATGGAGACCGTGGTTGGAAAGCCTTGGAAGAGAAGAATGGGATAGAAATCCCTAATGGGGGTTTTGATTCTCCTAAGAAGAGCAAAATTTTGATTCCCCACCATGGGTGTGTTACAAATTGGTATCGGAGCACGACAACAACACTTGGTCTGCTTGGGATCATGCACGAGTCATATGAAAATATTTCTGGAAGACTTTAAGGGGTAACACCCTATATTACCGCATTCCTAAGAGACTTAGAAAACCTCTACTGAAGAGAGGAATGAGTATGGTGACCATTCCTTGAAAAGGGAGAGCATGCACAACTTTCGGGTTTCAAAGTGAACTGAGAAACAAATTTTGCTTCTGGATACAGGAATTGTTGGAAAGGGTTTTTCTAATCAAGCTGATAAATGAAGCTGTAGAAATATAGAGTGATTGAGTGAGAAATCACATCAGCCTCCCTTGCTTGGTGGGTAGGAAACTAATCTGCCAGAGTTCTTGTGGGAGGAGAAGAGTGACCTCTGTCCATGACTGTGCTGAACAAAAGGAAGAATTCTAGGTGTAATGGTCAAGACCGATCTTGACCTAAAGATACTCTGAATTTATGAACTAGGATACTCAGTAAGTAACATAATTCGAAATTGCATTTGGGCTCTAAGGGAATAGTCCAAATGGTATTAGACATTAAATTGTTAAAATTAAGATAAAATGGTTGGCTAAATGTTGGTCTTGAATGTGGTAAAGGAAGTGTTGGGGCACTTCTAGAAGCCAATGGGTCAGATTGACATCCAGTGGTGGATGGTAGCCATATAGATATAGTTGGAAGCTAAATTGGTTGATTATGTTACCTTGGACATGGTTATAATTGCCCAGATTGTATTTATAAGTTGGGTAATGTTCCAGGGAGGTTGAGGCAAGAGTGTTTTCTTGCTAGTTGTTATCGTATAAAAATGGAACCTAGTTATGACTATGTTTGATTCAACTTCCATGTGGATGTCACGTGAATGACTGCAAGCTCTCAACTGAGAGAGAAACTCAGTGTTGAGTATCCCTATGAGGCTTGTCATAAGGATGGTAGCAATATCCTTGGAGGAGGATCTAGAAGTCTGAGATGCCCATGTGCATGCATGACATGGAAAGGGTGCAAGCAATGAGCTTGCATGATGAATGTTTGGTTAGGTTTGTGGGTGTTTATTCTTGAGTACATGTATTTAATGTATTGTGAAGCTTCTTGATATGAAGCCTGATAGTAATACCAGTTAGGTATGAATGATATTAAATATGAAAGTGATGCACATGTATGATGTAAGGATATATGTATACTAAAGGCACAATATGG
>SNQJ01S0022834.1:36995-69727 GCA_010110895.2 Picea sitchensis
GACTTTCCCTTTCTAACTGATTGAGGTGATTTGGAAATCTTCAACGCCATGGTTTTTTGGATATTTCCGGCGTTCAAATTTTTATTTATGTGCACCTCATACAACAACTTAAAGCTCCATTTCTTTTGTGGGTATTGTCTGGTATATGATGTTATTTGAAAACATCATCGTCCTTTAACTTCATTTGCAGTTCCACCGTGGATTTTTCACAACAATGTGAATATCCGGATATGTGTATTAGAACACAACACAAAACATTGAGATTTTGGGTTTTGGAAAATCTGTATACAGAAAAATTGAATTGGGGATGAAAAACACTTTTCGATCACATCGACATTGGTGTAAAACCAGTCTAAAATGTTTTATCATTTGAAAGTCTTCCTCGCATTTCAGGGAGCATAGTTGAAAATTTATATTGGTTGAAGAAACACCTCCAACCACCACAAGAGCATCGCCAGAACTAGGAACTTGCAGAAGAAAATAGGGTCAACAGAACTCCAGGGATGCGAAGGGTGCAAGTGCAAACCACTCAATCCTTATGTTGTAAGGCCGTGATGACAGATAATGTTAGAGTGTGCATGCATATTTCCATGAGACATGCATAGAATATAGAAATAGGACGGGGATGGTAATAAGTTGATAAGCCATCAAATGTAGCCATGGATGATAAAACTTGAGATTTGAATTTTGTCAGGGTTAAGTTTGAGATGTACATGTGCAGTGTAGGGTGTGTAAATGGGTGGCATGTTGGGATGTTTCCAAGGATTGCTTCGAAAATATAATAAATTAATATGTCCTTATCTCCAATCCCGAGAACTACGCAGTCGTCCAGACAATAACACTTTAAATTCCATAGCCAATGAAAATGAAGAAAAATGGAATTATATGTTTGAATTAATTGGAAAAATCAAAATGATAAAATTGTATTTTAGATAAAATAGAATTATTGAAAAGTCAACCAAAAATTAATATAAGTCAAAGTAGCAACTCATTGTTATAGTCCCTCCACTACTATCTACCCTTGGTAGGGATTAATAACGATTTTTTTTGTCAAACATGTTTGTGTTTCATGTTATTTTAAATGTTAATTTTTTATCTTAGCATAAACATTTGATTAGAGTACATTACAAACATACATAAAAGTGCATTGCAATAAACTCATATTCAACTAAGACATTGAATACAAGTTCACTCAAACAAACCCGTTATATGATGGTGATTTTATACTTTATGATGGTGATTTTATATTTATCGTCTTTATATTTAATTATGGTCCACATGGCTCACATTGAAATTATTAAATGTCTCTTGTCAACTATGTATTAAGCATTGAAGTAATACATTGAAGAGTATTAAGCATTGAAATAATACATTGAAGAGTATTAAGTACTGAAATAATATATTGAAGGAATTAGCGAGAGATAGAATGAGTGAGAGATTTTAATAGTTTTTTAAATGTCCAATTTCATGTTAATCACTAACGGAATTATACATCTTCCTCACATTGGGATGTGAATAAGGAAAACATAGAGGAAGTGGATGCCCACTAGTTAAGTTTAATGAAAAATTTAAGTCTCTCCGTTAACTTCTTCACACTTTTGAAATTGTATTTCCAACACGAAAACGATTGTCCTTTCATAATTGTAATAGTTCCATATATGGGTCTAAAGTCCCCTTCTCATTGTCTCTTCTAGTGTTTGGAATTTTTAAATCACAGTTTTAGATTTACAATGAAAAATATGCCCACTTGAAAGGATTAAAAATGTCTCATGGAAGTGGGGTCCACATCCTCTATATTAGTGCTTTTATTTTATCAAACAAATTTAATACGGGGAAAAATTACAACTTGATTCATTTGTAAAATTGTGAAGTAGGGAAGCTCAAGGGGTTAGCTCAACCAATGGTCGTCAACGTTTCTAACATTTGACTAGTTTTGTGCTAGGAGATGTGTGGCTAGGTAAAGCACACTACTCTACATCAATTGGTTTACTGGGGATGCCATCAACAGATGTGGGGAAGCATCCCTTGGGTTCCCCCCCAAGGTTTTCTTTGGAAAACAAGAGTTGTTGAATAGGGTTTCTAAGTATAATATATGTATCTCTCCTACTTTGCAAATAACGCTATGTAGGGTGTTTTTTTTTTTCTAATCTACTCTTTGTTATAGAGGTTATTTTGAACTCTTTAATGTTAACTAATGAGTAGTAGTTTAGAGTAAATTGATATTCATTGCAGGATCCAAATTGGGGACAACTTAAAGAGTGTGGGATTGATTAAGTTATGGGAACTGGAAACATGAAAAGAATGAAGCAAATAATGAAAATAGATATACACAAAACAAACTAGATTGAATATTTTTTGTATAATTTTTTGAATGTCATATACATTGCTCACAGAGATAGCATGAATAGAAATCAATTGTGGTGCCTATGATTTGTATAATACATTATATATATAGAATATAATTTAAGATATGTAGTGGTTGTTCACTTGCTAATGGGATGATGTGGTTGGAAACCCAAGGGCCATCGAGATGTGTTGTTGTTGTGTATTAACATACACCGCCATGCTTTGGGCACCAATTCATTGAATCATAGTCTTTATGTTGAATTGGTGTCAACAAGGGTATCGTCGATGTGAGGGTTGTCCACAAGGGACCCATCAACGAGGAACTCATTGATAAATGATTTGTTGAAAAAAGGATGGTTGATGAGGTGTTCATTGACAAGAGGAGTCATCGACAAGCATGCCATTGAAAAGGGAGTTGTCAAGATGAGGGGCATCAACAAGTTGGTTGCCAACAATTATTTCATACATAAGCAAGACATCAACAAGAGTGTCATTGAAAAGAAAAATGGGATCATCATCATGGATGTCAACAACAGCATCATAGACAACCCGGGTATTGACAAGAGTATGATCAATGAGCAAGTTGTTGACAAGAGTGTCGTCAACAAGCGAATCATCGACAAGAGGGTTGTCAAAGTCAACGAAGTTGTTGTCCACAGTGGTTGCCAATGTCAATGAAAGCACACTCCATAAAGTTGTTGTCAACAATCATATAGTGTTGGTGTAAAAAAATGAAGGCAAAAACATACACATGGTTGCATAATTTTKCATATTAATTAAGTGTGAAAATGGGTTTAATGCCTTTGCATAAGTTGTTAAAAGTGAGATCTTGTGTTTTATAACTCACATACACATGGTTGCATAATTTTGCATATTAATTAAGTGTGAAAATGGGTTTAATGCCTTTGCATAAGTTGTTAAAAGCGAGATCTTGTGTTTTATAACTCACATACACATGGTTGCATAATTTTGCATATTAATTAAGTGTGAAAATGGGTTTAATGCCTTTGCATAAGTTGTTAAAAGCGAGATATTGTGTTTTATAACTCCTTTAAAGATTTTGAAGTTTGTCCTGTGAAAAATATAATAATACTCATAACTATTTCATTATAGATTGAGTTTTTAACCAATATACCAAGGCGTTGGCTAAACGTTCTACCTTTTGGGTTTTCTGGTAGAATTGTAAATTTGGACAAAATCTTTATTTTTTGTTGTTTAAATTGCCTTTCTGAATGCATAAATGGATTTAGCGTGCTGAAAAACCCTTGGAGCACTCGGATTATACAAACTTAGCCACTCAAATCTGCAGATACAACCATTCATCACCAAATTTCAAGCAAAATCAAATGAAAAAAATTGTCGAAAAACCTCCATTAGCCACTCAAATCTGCAGATCCAACCATTCATCACCAAATTTCAAGCAAAATCAAACAAAAAAAATTGTCGAAAAACCTCCAACCAATGTGTGACCTTGCGTTCAAGGTTGAAGAGTTATGAGACATTAACGAAATAATAATAATAGAGAGAAAGCTAATAATAAGGAAAAAAAAGTAGATCTAACTTGATTGGTTCATTATCTTTGTCACCCAGGTTCAAATTTCAAATTTTTGTATTAACCCACACCAATCAATGTCGTAATCTCTTTACATGTTGCACGTTGAACCGAGATCTTTGCATGTCATCATATATGTACTGCAGAAATGCTTCAACAAAATATAACAGGTGAAGCAACTTGAACCCGACGTGAATCGAACACGCAACCTTTTGATCTGGAGTCAGACGCGCGCTATCATTGCGCCACGGATCCAACGTTGTTGTCCCACGGCCAAATACAAAAGCCATTTTAACATTTAACTTAATTCATATAATGATACAGTGCGGTGAGCGTGGATCGAACACGCGACCTTCAGATCTTCAGTCTGACGCTCTCCCAACTGAGCTATCCCCGCAAATTCTATTGGAAAAAAGTGAAATATTCCAAATTACCCAACAATATCGTTACTCCAAGCACATAATCCAGATTGAGTGTCCATAGTTATAGCTGTGTTTTGTAGATAACTGACTCTTACAATATCTTGTGGTTCCATGGTCTAGTGGTGAGGACATTGGACTCTGAATCCAGTAACCCGAGTTCAAATCTGGGAGGAACCTCGATGTTGTGTTTTGTTTGAATGCGGGAGGAAGGTATGATTTTTAGCATGGGAGGAAGGTATGATTTCAAAACTCGCCCCACTCCAGATGATTGGGAGTCGAGCAGCCAATGGTATATCGGAATTCAAGCAGGAAGTTAAAATACCACAAAATTCCCATTGTGAATGTTTTAGAGTTCCAAGTTCGAAACTCATCTTTGAGAGTTTGAGATAAAGAAAACTTATGTGGAGATGAGAAACATATAGTGGTCTAGTAATGAACCGTCCAACATTGGGTGTAGATAATTATCATTTCGCAATGGCTAAAGTTTTCTTGCATTTAGGCATTGTGGATTTTAGTAGGAGAGTCGACATGAGAGAATGTTTGCGTTAAAACTGCCCATACAATAATAGATTGAGTTAAAATACAATAATCCTTTTGACTGTGGATTCTATAACATATTCCGTTGTAGTCTAGTTGGTTAGGATACTCGGCTCTCACCCGAGAGACCCGGGTTCAAGTTCCGGCAACGGAATCTTATCTTTTATAAAGTACACGACTGAAATCGTCTAAACATTGCGGAGTTCTTCTGGGTTTTAAAGGACACCACTGAAATCCTCGAAACAAAACAATGAATAAATTTGAACAGAGCTGCGTCTGCCGGGAGTCGAACCCGGGTCTATTGCTTGGAAGGCAATTATCCTAACCGTTGGAGTACAAACGCCTCCCTGTGAGCAGTAAAGAAGAGGAGCTTAGGATCAAAGTGGTCTAACCGTTGGACTGCAACTACTCTACCTCGCTGTAACGGAGGGCGTGGCAATTACCGTATAAACGCTGTCAGTGTAACTTGCAAACCACAAAATGTGAGCCTTTCCCTCATAATAATACTAAATTCTCCCTCCGATTCGTTGCACTCCCTCAAGTGTTAAAATTGAAACCCCAAATCTCACGCAAACGAATGAATATTGAGAGTCCGAAATAAACATGGGCTTGTTGGTCTTTGGGTAACGTTGGGCACAGAAAGACGGAGTGCGTGGAACGTTGCGTAACACAAAAATAGATATACACCTTTCGTATATGGAGTCGAGAGAAAGAGTAATTTATTCCCACATGCGTAACGCGGAATAAATATACACCTTTGATATTATACTTTATGGGCATAATTTATATCGGTGATAAATAATATACACCTTTGATATTATACTTTATGGGCATAATTTAAATCGGTGATAAATAATATACACCTTTGATATTATACTTTATGGGCATAATTTAAATCGGTGATAAATAATATACACCTTTGATATTATACTTTATGGGCATAATTGACAAAAGTCGGTGCTAAATCAAATCTTTGAATCATTGGCATAAGAGGGCTTGTCTAGTCATTAGAATTTTGTGCTATATTATGACCATGGTGCTATACTATGGAGTTTATCACTATAGGTAAAAATAAAAAAATCAATTCATATGTTAAAAAGGGTTGTATAGTAATGCTATATTATGACCATGGTGATATACTATGGAGTTTAACACTACAAGTAAAAATAAATAAAAGAGGGTAGGGGCTAGTTGGGGTCTCAACATGTTTCTATTCTTTCTTTCATTATTTTTTTCCAACATTTTCATTTAATCAAATCTAAAAATAACTAGAATTAAAATAATAATGGAAGGAATATTATGCAACATATCTTGAATGTTTCTGGAGCTTGGTATAAATGACTTTTTATTAATTCATATGTAAAAAAGGTTGTATAGTAGCTTAGTCCCTGCGACATTTGAAATTGAAAATATATAAAAACAAGGTACATTCATAATAGGTATAATTGAATCACAACTAGTTTGAAATATAAAATATATAAAAACACAAGTACATTCTTAATAAATATCTTAATACATATAATTACATTCTTAATAGGTATTTTAATAAGTATCTTAATACGTATAATTGTTAAAAAGGGTTGTATAGTAGCTTAGTCCTTGCGACATTTGAAATTGAAAATATATAAAAACAAGGTACATTCATAATAGGTATAATTGAATCACAACGAGTTTGAAATAGAAAATATATAAAAACAAAAGTACATTCTTACTAAATATCTCAATACATATAATTACATTCTTAATAGGTATCTTAATAAGTATCTTAATACGTATAATTGAATCACAACAAAAATTTATAAAAACACAGTGCATTCGTAATAGGTATAATTGAATAAGGTATAGGGTAAGCGAATATTTGAATGGAAGAATCTATCCTTTCCAATAACATAGTATAATTGAATCATAACGAAAATATATAAAAACATAGTGCATTCGTAATAGGTATAATTGAATCACAACGTGCAAAAGGTATACGGTAGGAAAACATTCGAATGGAAGAATCCTTGCCAATAACATACACGTGTTGGAAGTACATTCTTAATAAATATCTTAATACATATAATTACATTTTTAATAGGTATCTTAATACGTATAATTGAATCACGACGAAAATTTATAAAAACACAGTGCATTCGTAATAGGTATAATTGAATAATGTATAGGGTAAGCAGAGGTGTGTGTTGTTCGTTCCCATCGGTGGGTTTCTTTCCCTCTTATCGTGGTGCTATATTATGACCGTGGTGCTATACTATGGAGTTTAACATTATAGGTAAAAACAAAAAAATCAATTCATATGTTAAAAAGGGTTGTATAGTAGCTTAGTCCCTACGACATTTGAAATTGAAAATATATAAAAACAAGGTACATTCATAATAGGTATAATTGAATCACAACGAGTTTGAAATAGAAAATATATAAAAACACAAGTACATTCTTAATAAATATCTTAATACATATAATTACATTCTCAATAGGTATCTCAATAAGTATCTTAATACGTATAATTGAATCACGGCGAAAATTTATAAAAACACAATGCATTCGTAATAGGTATAATTGAATAAGGTATAGGGTAAGCAGATATTTGAATGGAAGAATCTATCCTTTCCAATAACATAGTATAATTGAATCATAACGAAAATATATAAAAACATAGTGCATTCGTAATAGGTATAATTGAATCACAACGTGCAAAAGGTATACGGTAGGAAGTTATTCGAATGGAAGAATACTTGCCAATAACATACACGTGTTGGTATACCACTGTCAGTGTAGAGGCGGGGATATGTATGTGTTGGTATACCACTGTCGGTGTAGAGGCGGGGATATGTATAGTGGGTGTAAAGTGTTTGGGATGAGAGTGAGTAGTGACTTGTAATCCATGATCCTGCTCCATATATATATATATATATATATATATATATATATATATATATATATATATATATATATATATATATATATATATATATATATATATATATATATACCAATAGCTAGCTATAATGGGGTGACGAGTGAAGTACAATGGGGTGGTTTCCACTGACTGAAGGAGTGAAGTCTTGTCTTAGTTAGTGTTGGCTCTTTATAAACCTTTCTGCATAATTTTGGAATCCATGGGCATCTCTCAGTTCCTGCAATTGAATTGTAAAAATAAAGCACAACAAGATGAAAAGAGGATTGAATTGAAGTGTGGAAAATTCGGCATGACATTAAAGTTTACTATGCATGCACGAGTATCTTATATTCACATTTTCTACCACCTAATTGCTTTTTTCGATCCTTTCTTATTATTTTAATGAATTCCATGCATAAATTAAATCATTTTAATGTCAAATTTGACAACGAAAATCTGTGAAAAAATGATGTTAGCTCTTGAAACAAACATAGCTTCAAGGGGTTGCACCGGTACCTATGAATAAGAAATGAAATAATTTCATGTTAGAACCATTAAAAAATATAAATTATTCACCTGGAGTTAATAACAACTAATAAAGTTAAAATTATCATGCATGATGAAGAATCATTTTAACGTAAAAAAGGAGAACTTATTATGCCAATCACTTAAGTCATCAGGAAAGAAGGAAATTAAAGGAAATGATTTAATGTTACTTATTAATTTTGATTTTAAGCTCCTATATTTATTTATAAGGTAGTCGACATTAACAATTAAGTAAAATTTTGTGAATCATTGTTTTTTGCATGGGAATGATGCTAAACTCGAATAGTGGACTAACACATGTGCTATCTAGGATAATTTGAATTTCATGCAAACATGTTCACACAAAGGAACAAGATCATTGAAAGTATGGAAAGAACATGAGAGCACAATTAAGACAACATAGTTATACAATGAGAAGCTTGTTTTTATTCAAGGAGAAAGTGGTATGTTATTGTTATTCAAGGAAAAAGTGGTCTTTTATTGTTATTCAAGGCGAAAGTGGTCTGTGATCTATCAATATTCATTTAATCAACTATGTACAATAAGTTTCTTTAATTAAACCATCAGTAAACATTCTTCTATATTTAATTGCTATGATGTTTTATTTATGCTCAACAAGACTTTCTGGAATAAATTTCTTAGTAAAAAAGTTTTGATTAACACTAATAGCAACCACATTCGATTCATTTTTAGTAGGTGTTAAAAAAGTGACAGAAGGGCACTATAGAAACATGAGATACCATGTCCAGATCCGATCCAAAATGTATATAGATTTATAATGGTTGGTTAAGGAAGTGTCTCTAGATTTATAATGATTGGTTAAGGATTTAGACATATATGATCTCAGTGGTGTCATGAGTTACGACACAATAGAAAAAGTCTATTGAGTGAAAACGTTGAGAATCTTTTTCTATTTTTTTTACTCTCAACTAATTAGATGTCATGGACATAGTATAGCATTAATCTTATCCATTAATCTTACCAATATAACTATGTGTATAAATAATTTTGTCATCTACAAAGAAATTTTAATTAAAAAATGGATCCTGCATATATATATCCTCCATTTTATGTGAATGGAAGGATGCTCAACTATACATGTAATCCTCTAGAAAAAGGAAATGGACAATATCCCACAGACAAAGCTTGGTTTCTATGACCATTTTATCAAAACAAAAAAGCATACACGGGAGCACAACACAACACGTCCAAGCAAACCAACATCACAACACATCCAAGCAACCCAAGGCAATGACTACCAAGTACCCTACATTAGTCTTTAATAGTTAACCTCTTTTTTTCTCCTAAGTTAACCTACATTAATAGTTAACCTATACTATTTTTCCTAAGTTCAAGAGGCTTATAACATCATCATAATAATAATACGCTCCAATACAAGAGCATAACAATCTCCCTTGATGGTCTATATTGTCTATGCAATATTCTAAAAAGAGCATGTAAATAATTTATTTAGTTACTGCAGCCTTAGAACATCTATATATGGATCCTAGTTCCTCTTCACATTGGTTTTCCTTGGGTATTCCATTTTGTATCTTATATAATGCGAAATCATAAAAATGAACCGCTGAAAACCTAGCTTGAAAAAAGAAACTTATGACCCGCAAGAAGCTTATAGATTCGACCAGTTAACAATTCACATGTAGAAAGAAATAAAATATATTGGAATACACAATAAATTGTACTAAAATTGGAAAATGTGTGCCTCAGTACTGTAATTCAAATAAACAAATGGACATGGGGCTCTAGGATCACTACAATTCCACGAGGATCTATATTTCTGAAACATATAATCCATTTTGCTTGGATGTGAATTTCCATTAGATGAACCTATGCTAGATTTTTTCATGTTTGTCACAATCGAAGATCTACTGCTGGTGCTCTTTGAAGAAGACTTCATGTCTTTTGGTTGTTGCTTGTCCTTCACTTTGACCCTCAATGGATGAGTTCTAACACTTCTTCTCAGACTAGACATTTTAAGCATGTGTAACAACCCAACTTTTCTAGGCATTGCAATTTTGAGATCCAAAAATGTTGATTGATAGTGAAAATCATCATATGGGTTGGCTTGTGCATTTGTGGGATTTTTCAATTCCCTCTCACTATCTGTAGATGCTATGATAGAAGCTTTTGACATGATATCATTATTAGATTTCTGCAAGCAAGCTTCTGTCTCACTTTCATCACCAGTTTTATGTACATAAGTAATGGAACCCTCATTAGCATTACTGTTTGAATTGAGTGATGATGGTTTTTCTCATGATTTCCTATAGCATGGATGAAATAAACAATGAAAAAAAATGTAATGAAATTGAAAAGGGTTTTTACCAGTCTTCTTGGTTGGATATTCCCTCCATAACTAAATCCACCCACACGGGGCCTCTATTTCCTCCTGCAACAATTCACATTGTTTTTAAAAAATTGTATGGATGTTTAAAGATATACGGTCGACCTTGCCGATAAAAACCATGTGCCTCTCTAATAATTAAATGCTAGAATATGCAATAATGAATGCTTAAACATAAATATATACATTACCATGAATGCCCAAGAATCGGGCGATGCAGACTTTCCCTTGCTAACTCATTGAGGTGCTTTGGAAATCTTCAACGCCATGTTTTTTTGGATATTTATGGCGTCGATTTATTTTTTTTGTGCACCTCATACAACAACTTAAAGCTCCATTTCTTTTGTCGGTTCCTAGGAACTTGCAGAAGAAAACAAGGTCAGAGTGCCACCAGGGCAGAACTCCGGGGATGCGAAGGGTGCAAGTGCAAACCACTCAATCCTTATGTTGTAAGGTCATGATGACAAATAAGGTTAGAGTGTTGATGCATATTTCCATGAGATAGGATGGGGATCGTGGCAGGTTGATAGGCCATCAAATGTAGCCATGGATGATAAACCTTGAGATGTGGATTTTGTCAGAGTTAAGTTTGAGATGTGCATGTGCAGTGTTAGGGTGTTTAAATGGGTGAGATGTTTCCAAGGATTGTGTAGAAAATATAATAAATGAATATGTCCTTAAATTCCATAGCCAATCAAAATGGAAAAAAAATGAAATTATATGTTTGAATTAATTGAGAAAATCAAAGTAAAATAAAAAAGATAAAAATATACTTTAGATAAAATGAAATTATTAAGACTTCAACCAAAAATTAATATAAGTTAAAGTAGCAACACATTGCTACAATCCATGCACTACTCTGCAGGGACTAGGGACTAATAATGAATTTTTTTGTCAAACACATTTGTATTTCATGTTATGTTTAAATATTAATTTTTTGTACTAACATAAACATTTGATTAGAGTACATTACAAACATACATAAAAGTGCATGGCAATAAACTCATATTCAACTAAGACATTGAATACATGTTCACTCAAACAAACCCCTTAAGAGAGTAAGTTGTAAGGACACATTGTCTCAAAATAGAGTTTTGTATTCACATGGCAATTTCTTTAAATGAAATGATTGATCTATTTTCAACTAAGACATTGAATACATGTTCACTCAAACAAACCCCTTAAGAGAGTAAGTTGTAAGGACCAATTGCCTCAAAATAGAGTTTTGTATTCACATGGCAATTTCTTTAAATGAAATGATGGATCTATTTGAATATAATGCATTAATATGCAAATATATATTATATATTTTCCTATTATATGAGAAAACTTGGGGGCATTAATAGGAAAATATATATTATATATTTTCCTATTATATGAGAAAACTTATTTAAGTTTTCTCATATAATCCCTCCACCCCCACCCTTACCCTCATATACCCTCTATATGAGGGTGGGGGTGGGGGGATTATATGAGAAAACTGAGGGTGGGGGTGAGGGAATTATATGAGAAAACTTAAATAAGTTTTCTATAATAAATTTTCTCATATAATCCCCCACCCCCACCTTCATATGTGTGGGTATGAGGGTAAGGGTAGAGGGATTATATGAGAAAACTGAAGGTGAGGGTGAGGGAATTATATGAGAAAACTTAAATAAGTTTTCTATAATAAATTTTCTCATATAATCCCCCATCCCCACCCTCATATATGTGGATGGGGGGCGAGGCAGGGCAGGGGACATTAATTCTTGAATATAATGATGGATCTATTTGAATATAATTCTTATATCATTATATTAAAAGAATTAAATTAATACATTTAAAAAATAAAAATAAAAAGTTGATTCTAATGAATATAGCATAATCTAAATTTATATTTTATAATAGTTATGGACTTTATTATTTTGTGAAAAAAGATAAAAATCATTGTTGTGATGAACACAACAATTATTTTTATCCTTTTCACAAAATAATAAAGTCCATAACTATTATAAAATATAAATTTAGATTATGCTATATTCATTAGAATCAACTTTTTAGTTTTTTTTTATATATATATAATATGGGATATTTGTGTAGTAAATATACTTTATTTTTTATTATTGAAGTCATATTAATGTGATTGGGTTAGAAGTTTATGTATGATGTAAACATGTGTGAATTTGCAAAATTTTAGTGCTAAAATTGTGTCTTTCCATTATAAGATTTTGTCAAATTCTTTATTAGAGAGGGATTTTTACTACACGAATAGACTACTCCATTGAATATCACATTATTATTATTGAGTAATTCAATACATAATTAACATTTAACACAAGGGAGACCTACAAGTTAACATATAAAATTAAGTTTTCTTCTCTGTCGAAAACATGCATAGGTTTGGATGTTGAACATGCAATTAGCATGTGTACTTGTCTATCAAACACTAATTACTAAATTAATAGTTGAAAGGAAAGATATCACATTACAAGAGCAATTTTAAGACATTGACATCTCATCACTACCACACTTGTAAATTGATACATGTTGATGTAAACGTGTCCACTACATTATAAAAACCTATCTACTTGCCTACACTTCATTATCTTGTTATTATTAGTCCTTTTCGAAGGCGAGTGCAGGGTGCAGGGACTATAGAATTCGATTCATTATTGACTTTGTATTTGTTCGATCATTTGACTATATATTTCTTCGTGACCTCTAATGTTTGACATGGAGAAATCAACATTTTATTTTTTATATAATAAAAATAACTTATTCTTTGTAATATGATTAGACAATAGATTTTGAAGTCTTATTGCAAGATTTTCTATTCCCGATGTTTTATTTTCGGTTTCCTATCTTAGATAACCTAAGTTTTAAGTTTATTATAACTTTATTGACACTATTTTATAGGTCTTTAAATATAGCTCTAACACAATGTAATTCTTATAACCTAAGTTCTGATTTTATTATAAACTTTATTGATGCTCTTTTTGAGGTCTCGGGTGGTGATATTATTGATAATATCATCTGTATTAACACTTATGCACTGTCAAACTTCAGTGACTAACACTTCTACCAATGCCAATGAATACATTATTCGGTTGTTGATTTGTACATTCTACACTCTGCTTGCCAAAACTCTATCCTCTCCTTTCCACCTCACCGCCTCATCTTACTCTTCCCACAACTATCCTTGAACAACAACGAATAATAATCCATTTTTTTTGGTGTTGAGAGTAGGATCTCACAGAAGCTTCCTTCAACGCTCCTGGATCAACTCTTCTTGCACCTGCAAACATATCCTAAACGAGATTTGCTTCTTCTTTTACTCCGCTCTTGTTTTAGATGCATTTATGTAGAGGGTTGATTCACAACATCTAGTGTCCAAATCAAATTTCCAGAGTTCAAAGTGTCCATAGTGTTCCTCTAACTCTTCTATAAGTCTTTGTTCAATTCCCATCTATTCATATCCGAGCAAAGTTATCTATTCAATTTTCCAAGAAAAAGCGTTAGGTTGTTAATTATGGTGCTTGTGGTCAGTTAATCAACCCAATCCAAATACCATATGTCTTTGTCTACCCACTTTAAATGACCATAGTGATAGTCGGGTCATTCCTGGGAAGAAACAAATAGGCCTCTTATTTACAATGAGAGAACTTAGCTAGCTCGCCCAATCTATACCTTGAATCACTTTGCCAAGCCTATTCACTGCAATCGATCATGAAACTATTTCTAGAATATCTCAACAACGCTTTGAAGGATTCCTTTAATGAGAGGATCCTTCCAACAGTTAGAGCAACCCAATATTTTTCCTTGCTGTAAGATTGTGTTGAGAAATAAGATAAACTTTGGGATGGCACAAACATCCAACAAGATGCATCAATTGAATGGCCGAGCAAGGTGAATATCATATGTAAGTAAGATAAATTTAATTATATAATAGAGAGAACAATTATGGAAGAAGGATACGGTCAAAAGAACATTTGTAAGCAATTATCCTCTCCTAGAGATCCAACACCCTATCTGACATGGAAATTGCATAGAACCATTGCTTCCTATGAAGTCAACAAAAACTACCCTTTGTTCAACCTTCCTTGCTACTGAAATCGAAGCCTTGAGGTCAAAATTTCCATTAAGGAGGGAGGGGTCTGATTCGATGGCCTTCCTCCAATAATATAGTTCATTGATCGAGTAAACATAGTGAAATATGTATGAAAAAGAGTTCTTCATGAAACAAAAATCTTTTTTATAGGTTCTATGGACCCATGTTTGCTGCTTCATCTAGGAGTAAAGGGATATAGTGAAAAGGATATAGGGAAAAGGAAATAGTTTGTGTCCTCGTACATCATGTCATCTCCCAATTGAATGATAAAAAATAGGTGATCGAGATGAATTGGGCATCTATCGTGAGTTTTTATTCTAGACATAGAGGACTTAGTAGTCAAAGTGAGCCTCCATACGTAGGTGAGCTAGGCCTTCTTTTCTAGACAGTCAGACCCAACTTTCCTTGAACTATCCATACTCATGATAGGATTTTCACTTAAAAGGAAATTGTTCATGGTCAAGTTGTTGAACATGGGTCCAACCATTGAGGGAGATCTTAATAGCTTTAGGAATCCCTTTCTCTAGATCAAGTCGAACACATATTCTTGCACATGCATACATTGACCCGTTGGACTTTGATTTATCACCATATTTTCCTAAAGAATCTTCAATACACTTTTTGGGCGCTTTCTGTCCACACTTACGTGCATCTCATCCTTCTTAACATTGGAGAGTTTTAAACCCAGGGTTCGTCCAAAATTTTCCAATAAAAACCCCAAAGCACCGACATATCAATCATCGGCTAAGGCTGAGGAAGGTCTCACCCGAGATGCAAAGAGGACCACAAAGACCATAAGGTCTTGTGACTGGGATGAAGGCTTAAACACCCGAAAAGTTATTGCAATTTGCATCCATGTAGATCATGTATGATAAACTATTAGGACTAAGAATTAAACCNAAAGAGTTCTTCATGAAACAAAAATCTTTTTTATAGGTTCTATGGACCCATGTTTGCTGCTTCATCTAGGAGTAAAGGGATATAGTGAAAAGGATATAGGGAAAAGGAAATAGTTTGTGTCCTCGTACATCATGTCATCTCCCAATTGAATGATAAAAAATAGGTGATCGAGATGAATTGGGCATCTATCGTGAGTTTTTATTCTAGACATAGAGGACTTAGTAGTCAAAGTGAGCCTCCATACGTAGGTGAGCTAGGCCTTCTTTTCTAGACAGTCAGACCCAACTTTCCTTGAACTATCCATACTCATGATAGGATTTTCACTTAAAAGGAAATTGTTCATGGTCAAGTTGTTGAACATGGGTCCAACCATTGAGGGAGATCTTAATAGCTTTAGGAATCCCTTTCTCTAGATCAAGTCGAACACATATTCTTGCACATGCATACATTGACCCGTTGGACTTTGATTTATCACCATATTTTCCTAAAGAATCTTCAATACACTTTTTGGGCGCTTTCTGTCCACACTTACGTGCATCTCATCCTTCTTAACATTGGAGAGTTTTAAACCCAGGGTTCGTCCAAAATTTTCCAATAAAAACCCCAAAGCACCGACATATCAATCATCGGCTAAGGCTGAGGAAGGTCTCACCCGAGATGCAAAGAGGACCACAAAGACCATAAGGTCTTGTGACTGGGATGAAGGCTTAAACACCCGAAAAGTTATTGCAATTTGCATCCATGTAGATCATGTATGATAAACTATTAGGACTAAGAATTAAACCCATATGTACACATATTCAACTCATACATAACATCCACAGAATGGATCATAACTATCATATCTTTATTACTAGAAGAATTCCATTACATCAGAGATATACATTGCATAGGAAAGATACATATGACAACTAGGACACCTCCTACCTTTTCTATATAAACACTTAGAATTACAACATGTTGCATAATGAGCCCTTGCTCAAAACTCAAACATATAATAAACACATAACTATATTCAAAGCACTACAACAATACAACACGCTCAGAGTGAGATCGATACAGAAATCTTAATGTTCTCAATGTCTCACTATTCTCACGATCTATCTAGCTACACTAGCTCTATTTCTGATTTTAGATATTCCTTTTATAGCTTTCTCTATTGGGGAGTGTTGTCTCTTTCTGCTTTGCTCCACTCTTTTTTCTAATAAAATTGCCTTGCATGCTTTTGGTGCCTGCAAACGCTCCACGTAGACTTCCTGCATCAAGGGAAATATTAACTGCCCGACGATCTCATTCTCTCGACATCACACGTCTTTATATGCCATTGGTTGTAATAATTCAAAGAGATTTCCCGATGATTCCTTTCTTGATTTCGGTGGGAATTAATTTTTTCCAACGCAACTGACAAAAATCAGATCGACGGGTACTTGCTAGTATTTAAGATTAGTGTGTAACTGACAAAACATGGTCCAGTGTGAACTCTATATCATTCCTCGCACATTTCCTTAGGTGCACACAAAATTATGGAATGAGTGCGCACAACTTTAATTGTGCACGCATGTAAAACTGAACCCAAAACTTTGGGTGCCATCAACACTTTAGGACATCATCTCCCCAACAGTGTAGAGGGAGACAAACTCAGACATGGACAACGAAGGGAATGCCAATTTTTGGGTCGAAATCAGGTTTCCAAAGATTCAAATACATTCATCTGGTCCCATAAAAATATGGGCCACTTCTAAAAATCAGATCTTTGTCCTCTTTAAATTCAAAGAGGAATGTATAGTAACTCTTACCACAAAATAAATGGTTGACCTCGCCTCTGATTAGGGGAACCCAATTCCTTGACAACCATGATTCTATTTGACGAGGAGAGGGCCAAAGTCCTATAAACTGGCCTATTAGACCCTTTCCAATGAATTCTAGAGCCTTGCAGCGAGCTGAGACGCAAGGGGGATTTATTTTTGGGATATGATCTGGTCACTTGACGAAACACAAATGAGTGGGTCTGGAGGTGGGTTTATCTAGGGAGTACACTAATTTCTTGAAGTCTTTGACATCAGTATCAAAATCTGGAGGAGGGTTAGAGCCTCCCCTTGACATGGCTTTAGGTTTAATGGCCTTTGCGTCAAGATCTAGGGTTTCAAAGAACACTTATGTTTAATGCCACAAATAATTATTAATCATTTATAGTATGTTAAGTTATATAAAAAATAAAAAGTATTCCAATTAATAATTTGGAATTTAAAAAAGTGAAAGAATTTTCAATTTTACATATTCATTGGTTTTAATGGTTAGTGATTAGTCAATATATTTATAATTATAAAATCCTTTTTTAATTTGGAATTTAAGAAAGTAAAAGACTTTTCACTTTTACTTATTCAATTGTTTTAATGGTTACTATTTTACTTATTCACTGGTTTTAATGGTTACTAATTAGTCAATATATTTATAATTATAAAAACCATGTTTTGGTGTTAATGGTTAGTGATTAGTCAATACATTTATAATTATAAAATTATTTTTTAATTTGGAATTAAAGAAAGTAAAAGTCTTTTCAATTTTACTTATTCATTAATGGTTACTAATTAGTCAATATATTTATAATTATAAAAACCATGTTTTGATGTTATTCGATAGATATAATGAGTTGTTTTTTTATTGTATGTAGTTTTAATCAAGTGGATTGAGTTTCATTAGTCTACATGAAGTAATTTTTATTTTTATTAAATGAAAAAATCATTATGGTTTGTAATGTTTTTGTTTTAATAATTTTAATTTATGAGTGTGTAGGTTTTAATAGTTAGTCGTGATAGTGTTTGAGTTATTGT
Organism: Picea sitchensis; assembly: GCA_010110895.2. Taxonomy (NCBI): domain Eukaryota; kingdom Viridiplantae; phylum Streptophyta; class Pinopsida; order Pinales; family Pinaceae; genus Picea; species Picea sitchensis. The sequence goes on from SNQJ01S0022834.1 coordinate 55,481, forward strand.
TTAAGTTTTTTAGAGATAAACTATGTATAAAATTTTGAAACATCTAATGTTTCAAGTGGGCACTCCATCCATCATCATGGATAAATAAACTTGAAATAATAATAGAAAAGAGTGTTTAGGTGAATATTTAAAAGGTTAATCGATTGTGGAAAAAAGTTGTTAAAAATGAGGTAATGTTATTGAATTTTTCCATTTACTTATGAGTTTCAATAATTTGAAAAAAAAATAAAAATTTATGTACTAGTTTTAAGATTGTTTTTTTCGATAATTTGAAAAATAGTTGAAAATTTTATAAGCAAGTCTTAAGATAGAGGCTTTTGTAATTTTTGGAAAAAAAAAATCTAAATTAAGAAAAATAAGAGAATTATTATCACTAGTAACATAATTTATGTAGATCTTGACCTAAGTAAAGGTGTACATGAGCATGTCATTGTAACATCCCATTCTTTGAGCACACTTTTATTCACTTATTCTTTGAGGACACTTGCGTGCAAGTGATCCGACTATAGTACATTATGATTTCATTTTGATTATGAGTTATATATGATGTTGACGATGTATTGTAATTCATTGTTAAGTAAAATAAAAATGGTATTTACTTGTACAACTTGGGGAGACTGTGACAAGTGTGTGGGTGAATAATCTTAATTAATTTAAAAATTTAATTGTTTGTACATGAGGACATGTGTCACAGGGGGGAATTTCTATAAAAGCAAATGGTGTAGAAGGGAAAATGATCTCATTTTTTTTCATGGTATTGTTATGCTACCAAATTTTGGATTGATTGCGTTTTACTTGTGAGAGTTGGGAATTCAAGCTTATAGAAAGAGTGGAAGCTCTTTCTTTTGAGGAAATCTTGGAGATATTGTTTTGTGTTCTTGTGTTTGGCCCCTTTGCGACTCGGGGGCTACGGGGGAAGACGACTACCCCTAACATTGGTTGGGAGGTGCCGATGAAGTTTTTGGATTAGGAAGCAGATGCAAGAAGGTGTAGTATAGCTCCGAGTTGAAAATCGGATTTGTCCATCGTCAACCTGTGGTAGACAATATAGACAATATTTCATTTTAGTAAATTTGTGTATAAAAAATGATGTTGTACTCATGATTAGTGAAGATAAAAAAATTTAGAACTCAAATGCAATATATATTTTTTATCATTTAATAAATTGTGCTCTTTAAATTATTCTGCATATTTTTATAATGAATAAATATTTGAGAATGTACAGGATACGTGCGTTATTGTGTTCGTTGAATGGGGAAAATTATCGCTTCGATTCTGATATCTCAAAACTAACTTAGTATGGTTCGACCTCTGTATTTTGTGATTATTTTTTACTTGCTAGTTCACAGGATTTATACCATCAGGAGATCCCTAACTCTCTGCAATCTAATTAGTTTATAGTATCATCATGATTTGTTGCAATGAGAAAACATTGAATTTAATATTTACAATAATGCAGTTAGACTTTATAATCGCAATTGTGATTATTTCCATAGTAGTGAGAGGGCATAAAGTCTATGTTGATGGTTAAATAAATTTCATAAATTATATATCACCATGTGAATTAGGTTGCACTATGTTGAACTATGAAAAGTAGGTATGTATTGAAGGTCATGTAATTATATCTTCATCTATTCAATTACTTGATCCACCCTACAGAAATTCCGTTATATTCTTAGCACACCATGATCGGTTGTTTTAAAAAAAATACCTTCTTACGGTTCACATGGTAGAAAAATAATTATTCCTTTAAGGTTAGGAGAGCGGGTAGTATTCTTTACAGTATTGAAGTTAAGAGAGCGGGTAGTATTCTTTACCGTATTCTTTAATGTTTTCATTAAAGTTACGAGAGCGGGTAGTATTCTTTACAGTATTGAATTCCCAGTATAGGCTCGACTTGACATGATTGTTTCTGCTTTTGAACGATAGCAAGTTACCATGAGTTTTTTGTCGAATTTTTTAAAGTTTAATGGCTTTCTAGGTCGAGGATTTAGTCATATACAAATTCAGAATTAATTAAAACTTAAATAATATAACATAATAATCATACTAAAAGTTGGCAATATTACAATGTTATAGTGAGAATACAGTAAAATAAATTAGAGATATTATTGAAGTTCCCTATGTACAATAAATTTTTAATGTTTTAAAAATATATCAAGAATTAAAAAAGGTATTTGTGGGGTACAACATGTAAATGTTTAGTAAGTCTATCAACTTCTTAATGATTGGAGTAGTAGGATTGGCATATCGATTGATCTCTAGATTCGTCGGGAACCTTGAATGCATACCCTTATACCTTGAGGATGTGTTATTCCTTCGGTACACTTTTTTACATAAAAATATAGATGTATATATTTGCATTTAACCTTGAGAGGGGATCTAAGCTTTCCACTATATGTTAGTGAATAACAGGTCATGGGATAAACTTTGTTATTTAGTGATAATGAACAAATTAAACATGCATAGTTGAGATGAAGTTTTTGCGCAAGATAAGTTACATAGGCACAATAGAAAGGTTAAATTAGTGCACAAATTATAATAAATGGTTAACTTTTATGATTGCAATATTTTAAATTTTTTTTCCTTAAGAGTTCTGACATTTATTTAATGAAAAGTAAATGAACCATATATTTTTCTTGATTTGTATTGATCAAAATTGATTTGTATTGATCAAAATTGATTTGTGGAGTTGAGGATCACCGCAAAATTTAAATAAATAAATAATTACTCTCGCACTTTTACTCATCACTTTTAATTTTACAAGGAGGGTCCTTACACATGGTATTATAGTGGATTCAACCCTGTGACATGGACCGTTACACCTTCCACTATGTTAAATAAATTGATTGAGGATGTATCACTAATAACTTTTGAAATTTTCCATGCAAGTAATCATGGTTAGAGGAAGCAGGGGAAGTAGGCATCATGGTGCGGGAGGAAGAGGTATGCCTCCTCCGGTTGTATCCATGCCAGAGGGATATAACCCTCAAGGAGATGACCAGACTACTAAATAGGAGCAGGTTGTTGTGGGAGATGTGGTAGGTATGATGAGATCCTTCCAGAGGATTTCAGAGGCATTCATTAACCGCCTGGATTGAGATGAGGGCATATCATATGTGTCGAATGAGGGATCACAATGCGCTCCAGCTAGTAGTAGTAGTAGTATACAAAGAAAACTAGAGAAGGTGAAGTTTCTCGAGTTTTGGGTTGCCATAGATGGCTTAGCTGTCGAGGCATGGTTTGAGAACATGGCGATGTGCTTCGCACTTCGTGATTACACCTCCAACATGAAGGTTCACATGGCGGTCTTTCAGCTGAAGGGGACTACTCTACTTTGGTGGAAGACACTCCTACCTCAACTAAACATGGTCATCGAAGACGTGTCATGAGAATTGTCCCTGGAACGTTTCCTAGAGAGGTACTTGTCTGAGGAATTCATTGAGCGTCAGCTTAATGAGTTCAACACCTTACGATAGGGTAGTCGTATGGTGCCCGAGTATGAGGCTAGGTTCATGGAGTTACTAAGATATGCTCCACATATGAACATGGAGAAGTTAAAGGTCAACAAGTTTGTGTTTGGCCTTAACTTCAACATTCATACGAAAGTGAGGATATTAATGCCTCAAATGTTACACGATGCAGTTCAGAAGGCCCTCATAGCTGAGGAAGAGCTGAACAATGGGGGTTAGAGTAGGACTCCTTCTAGACCGACTGGACAATTGACATCAAGAGCACGGTAGCATCAAACACCAGCTAGAAAGACTTTTGGGCATTAAGATACGCCCAGAGGAACTATGTTTTTGACACCATGACGACAGACTCCTCAGCAGAGGAATCCTTACAAAGCACGACAACAGAAACAACAACATCGACCGCAACATCAAAAAAAATTTAGGCTTGTTCAAAAGAACAAACTTGGATCACAGACTTCAAGGACAACAACTTCTACTTCGGGGACCAGGAGCACCGAACCGAAGAATGGATGTTGGACATGTGGAGAGCCACATTACCAGCGAGATTGTCCAATTAAGAAGGCCAAGGCCTCTGGATCATAATGGACCCACTACAGTTGGAGATTTTGGCAAGGCCCACGGGATGCATGTAATAGTGAAAACCACTAAGTCGAGCACCAATCCACTATTCTCGAGGCGTCAGGTACGATCGTCGATCAAACTTTTAGTATTTTGATAGATCCAGATGCTACAGAGAACTTTATTTCTAGTGCAATGCTAAATAGAATTAAGGTAAAGGCAATCGATCATGATGAGTTCAGATACATAGAAATGGCATCGAGTGCCAAACACAAAGTTAGAGGAAAGGTTACAAACTGTAGCATTAAATTGGGAGATTTTGTAATGAAGGTAGATCTTTATGTCACGATCTTAGGATATTATGACATAGTGATTGGTATGGATTGGTTGGAATCACATGATGCGATACTTAACTGTAAGAAAAAATGGTTAAGTTTGACGGATGATTTGGGGCAGAGTAGGGTGATTGTAGGAAGAAAATAGGGGGTTTCTCTGAGGTTTATTTCTTCCCTGCAATTGTAGAAGATTATGTGCAAGGGATGCAAGTTATATGCAATCTTAGCGCTAAACAAAAAGGGAGAGGCAGAAGGATTAGAAAACCTTCATGTAGTACAAGAGTTTGTAGATGTATTTCCAGAAGAGTTACCAGGTTTACCACCTGAAAGAGAGTTGGAGTTTACAATATACTTGAAACCTAGAACTGAACCGATAGCAAGAACGCCTTGGCGGATGTCAACACCTGAATTGTAGGAGTTGAAAATGCAATTGAAGGAGTTGTTGTATTTGGGACTTATACGTCTAAGTGTATCACCATGGGGTGCGCCATTGATTTTTGTTAGAAAGAAGGATGGTTCGTGGAGACTTTTTATTGACTACAGTCAATTGAACAAATCTTCGATCAAGAACCAATATTCATTGCCAAGGATAGATGATTTGTTTGATCGGATGAAAGGAGAAATTGTGTTTTCTAATATTTATTTAAGATCGATATATCATCAATTACGGATTAAGGAGGAAGTTATCCCTAATACCATGTTTAAGACGAGATTCAAACACTATGAGTTTACAATTTTACCATTCGGATTAATGAACGCCCCAAGGGTATTCATGAGTTTGATGAATGGGGTGTTTCACGAATACTTGGACAAGTTATTTCAAGTATTTATTGATGACATACTAATTTATTCCAGGATTAAAGAAGATCATGATGAACACTTGAGATTGGTTCTACGATGTCTAAGAGAAAACAAATTGTACGGGAAGCTATCAAAATGTTCTTTTTACCAATCAAAGATTCATTACTTGGGACATATCACATATGGTGAAGGTAGTTTTGTGGATCCAACAGAAGTAGAGGCCATTATGGAATGGAAAACACCGAAAAATGTACAAGAAGTACGTAGATTTATGGTTTTAGTAGGATATTAACGACAGTTCGTCGAAGGCTTTTCGAAGATAACAAATCCAATTACAGAATTGCAGAGGAAAAACAAGAAATTTGTATGGTCTGAGAAATGCGCGGAAGCATTTCAAAAGATTAAGAAGATGTTAACAACAACACCGATATCGAAGGTTCCAGACATGGACAAAGATTTCTTGGTATGCGTGGATGCATCCAAGGAAGGTCTCGGCAGAGTGTTGATGCAAGACGGTCGAGTGATTGGTTACATCTAAAGGAAATTAATAAGGCACAAGGAAAACTATGCAACACATGACTTGAAGTTATTAGCTATCGTATATGCCTTGACAATATGGAGACATTATCTGATTAGATGAAAATTTGAGTTAAAAACTTATCACTGTGGATTATAGCATATATTTATGCAGAGTGACCTGAACGTGCGATAGAGGCGTTGGTTATAATTACTTAGTGAATACAACTTTGAGATTAATTACATTAAAGGAACGATGAACAGAGTACCAGATGTGTTGAGTCGAAGACCACACATATTCTCGGTAATACCTTTTAAGACAAATCTTAGAGAAAAGATTCTAACTTTACAGATAGACGATGATTGGTACAAAGAAGTTAAGGATAATATTGGACAAAATACCATGATGGTACTGAAGTATGAAGTTTATTCATTGGAAAATGACAGATTTTTGATATTTAACGACATAATTTGTGTACCACCTAACGATGAATTAAGAAGTTTGATCCCGAGTGAGGCACATTGAGCAGTGTACATGGCACATCCAGGAGTCACGAAGATGAAGGTAGACCTTAAGAATTTATTCTTCTGGAAAGGAATGAAAGGGGACAAATTTGGTTACATGGAAATATGTCTAGAATGTCAACAAGTGAAGGCTGAGCATAGACATCCAACATGATTGTTACAACCACACACTATTCCTGAATTGAAATGGGAGGTCATTTCGATGGATTTAATCGTTGGACTGCCACTGATGGCAAGGAGGCACGATTCAATTTTTTTTGTAGTTGACACTCTGGTGAAGAGTGCACACTTTATTCCATTGCATATGACGTATCAGGTGCCAGAAATAGCTAGAGTATTTGTCAGCGAGATTGTAAGGATACATGGTGTCCCAAGAAGGATCATATCTGATCAAGGATTAGTGTTTATAAGATGATTTTGGACTAGTTTCCAAGAGGAATTTGGAACACAAATGAATGTTAGTACATCATATCATTCATAAATGGATGGACAAATAGAAAGAATGAACCAGATCTTAGAGGATATGCTTTGGATGTACGTGATGGATCAACAAAAGCATTGGATGGAATTTTTTCCATTAGCAGAGTTTACATACAACAACAGTTACCAGAATACGATTAAAATGGCATCGTTTGAGTTTATTTATAGGTGACCATGTCAGACATCATTGAGTTGGGATTGACTTGAGGATAGGGTCCTGGTGGGACCAGAAGTGATCCAAGAAATGGAAGAATATATGCAATTGATAAGACAAAGGATTAAAGAAGCGCAAGACCAAAAAAAGAGTTATGTTGATGCCTATCACATTGACCACAGTTATGAGGTCGACGAAAAGGTTTTCTTGCGGGTAAAATCACAAAAGAGTTCAATCAATTTTGGAAAGGGTGCTAAAATCTCTTCTAGGTTTTTGGGGCCTTTCAAATTTTTGGAGAAGAAAGGACCCATGGCTTATCGACTAGCCTTTCCTGATTCTTTAAGGCGTATGTACGATGTATTTCATGCATTTGTTTTACGACATTATATTAGTGATCAGTCACATGTTATTGACATGCATTCTTTGTAGGTTTTGAACGAGGGTGCTCTCATGGCAGAGCCAATCTGCATTTTAGACCATCGCATTCGACATCTACGACGTTGAATAGTCGATCAGGTCAAGGTCTATTGGGACAACTATAGTCTGCACTCGGCTACCTGGGAGGACACATATGAGATGTGTCAACAATTTCCTTATTTGTTTGATATATTAGATATATATATCTATGCCAGATACATTTATTTACTTGCATTTATATACTATACAAACTTCGAGACACAGTTTAAAACAAGACGAGGTGTATGTAACATCTCTTTCTCTAAGAACACTTTTATTGACTTATTCTTTGAGGAAACTTGCGTGCAAGTGATCTGGCTATAGTACATTATGATTATGAGTTATATATGATGTTGATGATATATTGTAATTCATTGTTTCTTCCAGATGTATATGTATAGACAAATATTATAGTTCTCTCGAGTGTGTAGGACACATGATAGGTTATGGGTGTTGATGGCATCAGTGGGCTTCCTTGGATTCCAGATCGAGTCAAGGAGTGGATTGTGTTTTGATTGAGTATTTCATTTTATGCACATGTGATATATGATTGATTTATGTGTGATTTATGTATATGGATTGTTGACATTATGTTGTCAGTGGATGCAGATTTGATGATGCTTGCTAATCCGGCTCACATAAGGAGTAAAGGGGTCATGCACAAGAACCAAACATTGAGGGAGAGTGTGGCAATGTCCCTGTCAGAGACTACTAGCACTCCCATCATGACCTGAATTGTAGGTTAACGATTACCTATCTTGAGAGGTCCACGATGTCGTGAGGGAGGACTGAGATAGTCGCTCACAAAGAATTCTAAGGGGCATGCAATAAGGTGGAATCCTTATTCCTTAGAATCCCTTAGTCTCTCACAAGGTCGACCAAGTGGAGTGTTGACTCCATGGGTCAAACAAACTTCCAAAAATAGTCAAAGGCGAGTGGCACCCTTGGAACACAGAGGTGTGTCTTGAAGGGGATGTCACATAATTAAAGTATGAGTCAAATAAATATAGGTGCCCTAGAAAACATTGAAATGGTTAGACCTTGTTAGAATAAAATATTTAATTAAACAATAAATTAAAAGTTAAAATTCATAACAATAGTCTAAGCCTATGTATAAGACTAAGTCTAAGTCTAAATTTAAATAAAGGATTAAAGGAATTGTGACATAAGTTAAAATATTTGAGATATAATCAAACTCTAGGAAAAAGGTGATTAAAAAATATAAAGGTTAGATAAAATGCACATGTGTGCATGAAATTAATAAAAGATATTTTTAAATAGAAATAAAAAAATAACTTGAGAGAATAAGAGTACACATGGAATAGAATCTTGAGTCAACCTATCACTAGTCTAACTAGACGAAGACTCATAATCCAATTCTAACTAAGATATAGTTAGGGGACACTCATTAAATGAAAATTTGGGGAATAAACGAACAACTAAGAGAGAAAATAGGAACACATCGGGGAGTGTGAGGGAAATTGGTTTTTTAAGTAAAATAAAAATGGTATTTACTTGTGCAACTTGGGGAGAGTGTGACAAGTGTGTGGGTGAATAATCTTAATTAAATTAATTTAAAAAGTTAATTATTTGTGCATGAGGACATCTGTCAGGGGGGGGTTTCTATAAAACAAAGGTTTTAGAAGAGAAAATGATCTCATTTTTTTTCATGGTACTGTTATGCTGCTAAATTTTGGATTGACTGTGTTTTACTTGTGAGAGTTGGAAATTCAAGCTTGTAGAAAGAGTGGAAGCTCTTCCTTGCGAGGCAAGCTTGGAGATATTGTTTTTATTTCTTGTGTGTGGCCCCTTTGCAGCTCAAGGGGCTACGGGGGAAGAAGAGTACCCCTAGCATTAGCTAGGAGGTACTGTTGAGGTTCTTGGATTAGGAAGCGGATGCAAGAAGGCACAACGCAATTCCAAGTTGAAGATCAAATTCTTCCATCCTCAACCTGCAGTAGACTATATTTAATTTTAGTAAATTTGTGTATAAGAAATGTTGTTGTACTGATGATTAGCGAAGATGAATTTTGTTACAGCTCAGATGCAATATATCTTTCTTATCATTTAGTAAATTGTGCTCTTGAAATTATTCTACATATTTTTACAATGGATAAATATTTGAGAATGTACAAGATAAGTGTGCTATTGTGTTCGTTGAATGGGGAAAATTATCATTTAGATTCTGATATCTCAAAACTAACTTAGTATGGTTCGACCTCTGTATTTTGTGATTATTTCTGACTTGCTAGTGCACAAGATTTCTACCATCAGGAAATCCCTAACTCTTTGCAATCTAATTAGTTTATAGTATCATCATGATTTGTCGCAATGAGAAAACATTGAATTTAATATTTACAATAATGCAGTTAGACTTTATATAGCAATTGTGAATATTTTTGTAGTAGTAAGAGGGCATAAAGTCTATGTTGATGGTTAAATAAATTTCATAAATCATATATCACCATGTGAATTAGGTTGAACTATGTTGAACTATGAAAAGTAGGTATGTATTGAAGGTCATGTAATTATATCTTAATCCATTCAATTGCTTGATCCACCCTACAGAAATTCCATTAAATTCTTAGTACACCATGATCGGTTGTTTTAAAAAATAAATACCTTCTTTACGGTTCACATGGTAGAAAAATAATTATTCCTTCAACATTGCATTAGTTAACATATTTTTAAAAATATATACATGTATCATCTACTCTTATCTGTATAATCATGGAAGGATATCGTTCGAATTGATTAATGTTATTCATAATTATTAAAGTAGCCTACCAAGATTGATCAATTTAGACTGTGTAGTTTCTGTATTATTTTATTGTGGTAAATTGGATAATTTGGTTGGCACTCTGTATATATTGATGTTGGTAAATCGATGTTAAATTGTAGCATTAAATTTTCGTTGAGAGATCTATATCTGGAGGTGAATTTATACTAGAGCGTTACGAATCACGTAGTTGGAATTTTCTTATTATCTCCCTCTAACCAGAGAGGTAGGCCATCAACCGGTTAAGATTTAATCGACACACAGACCGATTTTCCTAATGTTATGAATTAACAATATACGTTTATAGAGAATGTTTGTTGATAGGCTATATATGCTATAAAAAAATTTGTATTGAAGTAATAATGTAACTCTTACTTTTTGGGTCTTTTCATTTTGTCTTCAAGCATAATACTTATCTTAGTGAATATAAGACTTGATTTTATCATAAGGGATATGGAGGGTGTCTATCCTAATCCTGAACTAATCGTATCAGAATCACATGTTACTACTACTTTGACCAAATTCTTGACTTGACCTAAGATTTAGTCATCATATTGGGCGTGGTGAAGGTAGGTTAGGATATTTGTCACATAAACATTAGAGGACTATACAAGCGATATACAACTGGTCTTTGTAAAGATTTAGTGTTTGTTATTATCTGGATTGCTATCGAATTTTTATTTCTTAATGAGAAAAATCGATTTATTTAAACGATTCCAGGCTGGCTACTAATTAACACCAATTAGAATTTGTTCAACTATCTCAAAGGGACCGTATCAATAAAGAAGTTGTCTTGTTAGAATTTGATTATATTTATATATATGGATTTATCTTGATAGCGGATCCATATTTATACACCAGAGTGGTAGCGACTTCGGTTAGGTAAAGGCATAATTAATTATTTGAATTACTGATACACTTTCGTGAATGTCACTACTAGTTATTTGTCCTCTAAATTTGTGATGATTTTTTATCTCTAATCGTAGTCTTCACTATCTGGATTAGCATGTCAAATAAATTACGAATGGATTTATTGATGTTTGGTTTTCGTCGATCCTTATTCTTCCTCAGGAATCCAATTATTTATTGCAAGTTTAAGAACGACGTCGGTTATACTACTTTAGCGAGTTTGGTATTGCTTCTTGTAAAGAATTTCGCTTATCAGTGAGCTTAAACATTCTTAGATCCTAATACATTTCTGGTGAAAATAAAGGTTGTCCCAACCTTAGTCATTGTAATTCGACCTAGCTAAATTTTCAATAGTACTCATGTGGTCAGGTTTCTTTGGACTATATTTATGGTTGACACCTAGTAGTTATTACATATTTTCATTAAAGTTAGGAGAGCATGTAGTATTCTTTACGGTAGTGAATTCCTAGTATAGGCTCGAGTTGACACGATTGTTTCTCCATTTGAACGATAACAAGTTACCATGAGTTTTATGTCTAAAAGTTGTAAGTTTAATGGCTTTCTAGGTCGAGGATTTAGTCTTATACAAATTCAGAATTAATTAAAACTTAAATAATATAACGTAATAATCATATTAAAAGTTGGCAAGATTACAATGTTATAGTGAGAATACAATAAAATAAATTAGAGATATTATTGAAGTTTCCCATGTACAATAAAGTATTAATGTTTTAAAAATATATCAAGAATTAAAAATGGTATTTGTGGGGTACAACATGTAAATGTTTAGTAAGGTTATCAACTTCTTAATGATTGGAGTAGTAAGCTTGGAATATTGATTGATCTCTAGATTCGTCAGGAACCTTGAATCCATGCCCTTATTCCTTGAGGATGTGTTGGATTCCTTCGGTACACTTTTTACATAAAAATATAGATGTATATATTTTCATTTAACCTTGAGAGGGGATATTCACCCTGTTAAGTCGGTTAAATAGGCAGAATAGTAAGGTTAAATTAGTGCGCAAATTACAATAAATGGTTAACTTTTATGATTGCAGTATTCTAAATATTTTTTCCTTAAGAGTTCTAACATTTCTTTAATGGAAAGAAAATGAACAATATATTTTTCTTGATTCGTGATGATCAAAATTGATGTGTGGAGTTAAGGATTACCGCAAAATTTAAAAAAAAATAAAAAATTACTCTCACACTTTTACTCATCACTTTTAATTTTACAAGGAGGGTCCTTACATGCATCATAGAGTTGGAGACTTGTTGACACTTGAATCCATCAGGACCGAAACAACAACCTCATAAGGATATGAATCCCCCTACGTTTTTAAAGAGGTGGTACTCCTCTTTGGCTAAAAGATATAAATTGAATATCTTGAATTAGGAGAATGCTTAGGAAGAAAACACTAGGTCTTTATTTCTTGAATTTATGAAATGATATGGTATTCAATGACTTGATATAATATTTGTGTACAACAAGAAGTCTCATTATAATAAGAAAATATTGAAGGAGGGCTTCAACATCAAAAAAAAATCGTGATCAACATCACATACACAATCTTCTTAGTCATATATAAATGCATCCATGTCTTCCTCATAGAAATATGAGAGGATAATTTGATCATCTCAAAGAATTTTAAAAGAGTATTACTATCAAGATCAAAAGAGAATTTGATAGGCCAATCTCTAATACGTCATACTTAAAACTCAAAGTTACAAGATACAGTCGAAATCAACCTCGAAGAAATTATTTCTAGACTTTTATTCATGAAAGATGTTCTTCGTTACAAAAGCTTTGATAGTCATGTATATGGATGCAAATACTTCATGATCACACAAGAAAAATATTTTGGAAGAATACAAGAAGAACACTCAAGAACTCGTCATTGTGCCTAATTCAGAGAATCAAGCATAAAGCTATGAGAAGTGATGTAGAAGAATAGAAAGTGTGGAGAATATGGAGATCACTTTTCTTTGATCAGAAGCTTGGTTGTGTATTTATGGTTGTATCTTCTTCTTCCTCTGGTCTTCTTCCCTTCCCCTTTGATAATTCTGACTCTTGAAACTCTTGATGAATCCTTTCTTCTCTTTTTAAAATGAGATCTCCTAACTACTTGAGTAGTTAGGGTTTTTCCTCTCTTGAATTTCCCGTACAATTATTTTCTTGAAATATTATATTTAATTCAAGCCTCATTAATTCCCCATTAATTAAATTACATCATCAAAATATGCATATCTAAAATGGGTCCCATTCCCTTTTTAATAAAGTTTTTAAATAAACTTTTATTTTTCAAAATTCAATTAATTTCCCTTTAAAATAGGGGGGTTGCGTTTTAAATTTTTGGAAGTAAAAATCAATTTTTAAACCATAGAAAATACGTCTCATGTTATCTTCATCGTCTTATATTTCCAAATATACAATTTTTTCCCAAATCTGTCGCTCGGATCTCAAGATATGATCTCATGAAGTTGAGTTGTCACGCAGACCCATTAAAAATGAAGTTGACTTATATTTTAATTTTTGGAAAAAATGTGGCCATTTTAGCCCTTCAAACTTGTACCAACATCTTTTTCGAAATACCTTTCCAACAGTATAAATTTTGCGTGATTTTGACACCCGAAGCTCAAGTTGTGGCCTCCGCAAGATTAACACTCTGCCATTGTCGATCAAAATTGATGGGAAAATCTCAGCCCTTGGATGAATTTCGTCCTTTTCTTCATGAAATTTGACTTTTATTCATATCAGTTATCCCACATGCATGCGATTTTTTGGTATATAATGGTATATAAAGTTAAGTGCAAATTAGACTTAACAAGAAACAATAGGAGAGGAGATTATGGAGCTTGGAGAATTCGACCCTTAGAAAATTTTTGAATAAAATAATAATTTTGCATGCCAAGTCAACCACCAATCTGCCCAGTCAACACTGATGAGTCACCATCTACTACCACGTGTAACAAATTGATTGGCTACCACATGTTACCTTTCCATAGGTTGCCACATGTATCCAATAAGAATCAGCCACATGGCTCCATTAGTTAGATGTCATTTGTCACTTCTCCATAGGTTTCCATGTGTCATGAGTTAGGTGGTTAAAAAGTGGAGTAATCTTATTAGTTAAGGGTGCACCAATAATTAATTTCCAAGTGGAAAGATCTCATTGGTTGGTATCTCAAGTATGAAATAATGTTTATGTATAAAGTTTATGTGTTGGAAGGTGAACGAGAGAGGGGGAAAGGGTAGTT
>SNQJ01S0022834.1:70658-82027 GCA_010110895.2 Picea sitchensis
GTCATCATGAAGGTCATCACATGGAACATTAGAGGTCTCAACGGACGTAGCAAGCAAAAACGGCTACGGGAGTTGATCATAGCAGAGCAACCAGACGTTCTTTTCCTTCAAGAAACAAAATGTAGCTCAGAAGATATTGACAAACTAATCCCCAAATGCTGGAAGCAGGGGGAAACAATGTCCATAGATGCCACAGGCACAGCCGGTGGATTAGCTATTTTATGGAATACCAGTACAATAATAATGGAAAACCTTTCGGCCACTAGATGGGCCATCACAGCTGATTACAGGCCCATAGGTACAAGCAAGCCTGGACATATTATCAATGTCTATGGCCCAGCCAACCCAAGGGATAAGCAGGCCTTTCTCAAAAGCCTAAGCCAGACTTCGAACCACACCCAGCATAGGAACTGGATTGTAGGAGGAGACTTCAATCTCATACGTAGCTTGGAAGAGAAAAGAGGAGGTTCGCGCCGGCTGGACAGGGAATCTGGCGATTTCAACAGTCTCATAGACAATCTTGGCTTAATAGATCTGAACACTAGCAACGACCTCCATACCTGGACAAATAGAAGAATGGGAAGTCACCAAATAGCTTGCAAGATGGATAGATTCCTAGTCTCAGAAGAATTCATGCTGGAAGGCATCTCTATGGATTCCACTATACTCAATTTCCCTGGATCCGACCACTGGCCGCTTCAACTATGGGTGGATATTTCAGCCACATCGGGTAAGAAACCCTTCAGTTTTGAGTCATTCTTGCTAGACCATACGGACTTCCAAGAAAACATCCACACCTGGTGGAAGGAAGCAGAGGTTCCTCGTGGCTCCAAAATGTACAAATTTCAGCAGAAATTGAAGAACCTCAAGCACACTCTCAAACTATGGAATCAGAACACCTTTGGGAATATCTTTGACGCTAAAAAACAGCTTACAGCACAAATGGAAAACATTCAGCATCATATTAGGCTACAGGGACTAACAAAAGAGCTTAAGGCACAGGAAACAGGCATCAGTCAGCAGCTTGAAGACAGGAGGCGTCAAGAAGAGATTCTTTGGCAACAGAAATCGAGGGTGCAATGGCTCAAAGAGGGAGAGCGCAACACTAAATTTTTCCATAGGACAGTCATTCAAAGGTGTCATACCAATAAAATCATGAATCTCATCTCCGATGTAGGGGATGTCTTACAATCGCATGAAGATATGGAGGCCACCCTGATAAGGCACTTCTAAAACCTCCTCATGGAACCACAGGCAGATAGATCAGGAGCCATCAATAGGATCACGCAGCATGTGCCTTCACTTGTCACTCAGGAGCAGAACGCCGGCCTGCTCAGACCAATCACCATCAAAGAAGTGGACCAAGCTCTTCAGGAAACCCCGAAAGGTAAGGCTCCTGGCCCTGATGGTTTCACCAGCGATTTCTTCCATTACTGCTGGGCGATGATTAGAACAGAAGTCTGGGAAATCCTGGAAGATTCCCGAGCATCGGGACAAGTCCTCAAGGCTCTCAATGCAACCTTCATCACCTTAGTCCCCAAAGAGGGGCAGGCTCATCATCCCAAGGCATTCAGGCCCATCGCGCTCTGTAATGTTATCTATAAGCTCCTTACAAAAGTGATAGCCAGAAGACTCAAAACCATCTTGCCGACAATTATCTCCCCGGAGCAATCCGGCTATGTGGAGGGAAGACAGATCTTAGACAGTGTCATCCTAGCTCATGAAGTGATCCACTCCTTGCAGAAAACCAAAACCCCAGGTATGCTTCTTAAACTGGACCTTTCTAAAGCCTTTGACAAGATCAGTTGGAACTATATGCACGCCATGCTGCTGGCTTTCGGCTTTGATTCAAAATGGGTGGATTGGATCCTGAATCTCACCTCCACAACTTTCTTCTCTATCCTTGTCAATGGTGTGCCCTCACAGCCCTTCACCTCATCCCGTGGGATCAGGCAAGGAGATCCCCTCTCCCCCTTCCTTTTCATTATCATGGCTGAAGGTCTTAGCAAATCCATCCATGCAGCGATTGAGTCAAAGCTATTATCAGGACTACCCCTCCATGGAATCTCCCCGCCTGTCTCGCATAGTCAATTCGTTGACGACACCCTCCTGATGGGTAGCCCAACGGTCCGAGAAGCTAACTCTATCCTGGGCATCCTTCAAACTTTATCTGAGGCCTCCGGTTTGGATTGCAACAAGGACAAGTCCCAAGTCTTCTTCTTCAACACTCCCCCTCCTATACAGCGCCACATCTCGGGCATTCTAGGATTCAACAGAAGCTCCCTTCCGTCCAAATACCTTGGTATCCCAATGATAGACATTGCACTACGGAACTCCTTGTGGGAACACCTCCTGTCTACCTTTACCAAGCAGTTGTCCTCTTGGACCTACAGGGTTCTTAACCTTCCCAGCCGTCTCATTCTCCTTAAAGCTGTCCTCCAAGCCCTTCCGATTTTTTCCTTTTTAGCGCTGGCTGCTCCAAAGTTTGTCCTCAATACCATCAAAGGTCTTTAACGGAACTTCATCTGGCAGGGACTCAATACGGGAAAGAAAATGGATTTGGTCAGCTGGGACAAGCTATGTTGCCCCAAGGAGCAAGGCGGCCTAGGGCTAAGGGATCCGCTCATCATGAACAAAGTCCTCAGCGCCAAGATTTGGTGGCGCTGGCTAAAAATCCCCAAGGACCTCTAGGCCCGACTCTGGAGGAAGAAATATGCTCCAAATATAGCAGAAAGAAACTTAATCCGGTGGGACGAAGACACTCAAGGCTCCTTGATCTGGACTGCGGCTATGCAGAATCGGCACTTGGTCACCGAACATGTTTTCTGGGATATCCGAAATGGGAGGACTGCCCTGTTTTGGCAGGACTCCTGGCAGCAATGGCCAATCCTGGGCAAGGAGGAATGGGCCCTTAACATTTGCACACAGGCCACTCGAACAGGATTAACAAAAGTGGTTGAATACTGGAAGGTCGACCCCAGGAAGATACGTGGTGCCAGTGGCATGTGGACAAAGAACGCCTCAATCTGGCGCCAGATGTGCATATAGGCCCTATGCAGGAGGAATTGCAGAAACGAAGAATTCCCATTATAGAAGGAGAGGACATTCTGAGATGGGGACACAAACCGCGTGGCACCTTCAGCACCCGAGAAGCTTACCGGCTCAGGGCCCCATCAGACCCCCTCCCCAATCCGCAATTATGGAGCAAACTCTGGAATTTAAAGCACTGGCCTAAAATTACCCTCTTTCTTTGGCTAGTAGCACACTCCAGTATTCTCACATGGGACAACCTAATGAAAAGGGGGTTCATGGGGCCTTCTATGTGCTCACTGTGTGGCGAGGCAGAGGAAACGATGGAACATATTCTCAACTCCTGCCATTACACCGCCCAGCTCTGGGATCAGATGGCGATTGTTATGAGGACTTCTGATCGTCGCAGGGACAACATATTGGAGACCATTGCCAACTGGCAGGACCAAGCTTTCCATTCACCCCTCCTTAATCGGGTCTGGCAGCTTATACCAAGATTCATTCTCTGGAAAACCTGGAAAGAAAGAAACAGTCGACTCTTCAAAGGCCTCTCCCTCCCATGGCAGCACCGATGGAAATTATGCTATTGCAACATCCTGGAATCCATCCCGCCCCAGCTCCGAGCTGACGATCACCTCAAAAGGCACCCTGAAGAGATCCCCATCCTCCGCTTCTGGATCCCACCTTTCCCCCTGCAGACTAGTACGCCTTCTGTACCGATCCCCTCTCAGAGCAGTCCCACCTCCTGGTTCCCCCCCCGGAGGACTTCATCAAGCTTAATTTCGACGGGGCCTCCAAAGGCAATCCGGGACCAGTAGGTTATGGAATAGTCTTTTGCAATCACAATGGGGAAATCCTTCTCATCAGAGCTGGTTCCATAGGACACTCTACGAACAATGCAGCAGAGCTCTGGGGTCTTTCTAAAGGTCTACAGATGGCCATAAAAAATAGCTACTCCAAATTAATCATGGAGGGAGACTCCCAAATCATCATCAGCCTGCTGCGTAAAATATTAAATGGAGTCAGCCCAGACAGAATCTCGCCCAGTTGGCGCCTCTTGCATGGACTCCAGAGCATCACCGATTCCCTGCGACCAGACTTGGCCATCATCCCTACCCACGTCACAAGAAACGTGAATCAAGTGGCGGATACTCTAGCCAATATAGGCCTCAACAGGCGAGAGTCGGAGCTCATCTGCAATGCATATTTGGAACCCAATCACCCTATTCTGCAGCAGTGCATTCGCAAAGCCAGAATGGTGGATGCTCCCCCAGATGGGGTGTTAGTGGAGGACACGGGGCTAGCGGAGGGGAGCGCAGGACGCCAACGGAGCACGGAGCCATGTGACGGGCTCGTGCCCCCACTAGCCACCCTCTTGTGACTTTATTACCCTTCATGTCAAGCGAGTGGGCATTAACGCCTCCCCCCTCCGTCGAATTTGATATGGAATTGCACCTGGTTATGGCTCTGTGTTTGGCCCGCAGTTGGAGTTGGTGGCAGAAGGCGCTCTCCCATCCGCGGCTATGGTCGTCATGGGCTAGAGTAGACTACCACCCGGTTACTCTCCCTCACCTCTAGACCTTTGCTTGCCATTACAGTCATCCCATGCCGAAGCATAAGCACAGGCCGCGAGGGAGGCCTCGACGAGGCTCTCCATGGAGACCTCGTTGGCCTTCGACTCCCCCCTCCGAGCAACCTCCCCCGAGCGAGTCCATCCACCACCTGGAGCTCGTTCCTCAGGCGCTCAGCTCAGCCCTGCACGTCATACACTCTTTGTCGATGGCTGCACTATCCTATCCCGGTCAAGCGGCCCCTCCTGGCTCTTCTGCCACCCCGAACCCTCCCCCTTCGCGCGACCAACCTCATATGGATCACTCCTCTATGGACACAATCCATGGTGAGCAAATCAGAGACCAGCTGTCCATCCTCCAGGGCTTAGTTTTCGAGCTTCGTCGGGGAGTGGAGGACTTACAGTTTCGCCTAGAATTAAACAACGAGAAAATGGGGTTGTTCCTCCAGCTCCTGTCCACTCTGCAGGCGGTTATCCACACAGATGCGAGCGGAGCGACTCCCATGCATGAAGCAGCTAATGACACGGGCAATGTCAGAAAGGATGAGAGTAAAGATCCCGACCCATCTACCCACAGAGGAGGAGTCATGATGCAGTCTGGAGAACAGAACGGGAAGGACATTGTTAGCAACTGTCCAAGCATCGAAGCCACAACGTAGGTTGAAGTGCACTGGGGAGACGGGACGCTGATCATCGAAGAGGAGCCTGGGCCCGAGGATCTCCAAGGCACCTGGCCAGGGAAGGAAAAGAAGCATGGAGAGACCGAGATCAATCCTGAGACGCAGGACACTGTTCGCAACGGTCTGAGCATTGAAGCCATAGCGCAGGATGAAGTGCACTGGGGAGATGGTACGCCGATCATCGAAGAGGAGCCTGGACCCGAGTTTCTCCAAGGCACCTGGCCAAGTTACGTGGCTACCACCTAGGTTATGTGTCAATTTCTGTTAATAATCTTTAAGTTTCAGACTTTAATGCTTAGTATGTTGTATCAAACTTTTAATGACTCAGTGGCTAAATGGGTTGGTTTCCCCTCTGTTGGGGCAGCTCATCAGCGCAACTAGACCATGACTGTAACTGGGTTCCTCCTTTTTGCCTCTGGCAGGTATTTTTAATATATATTTTCTTCTTACTTTAAAAAATAAATAAATAAATAAAAGATATTTTAAAATAGAAATAAAAAAATAACTTGAGAGAATAAGAGCACACATGGAATAGAATCTTGAGTCAACCTACCACTAGTCTAACTAGACGAAGACTCATAATCCAATTCTAACTAAGATATAGTTAGGGGACACTCATTAAATGAAAATTTGGGGAATAAATGAACAACTAAGAGAGAAAATAGGAACACATTGGGGAGTGTGAGGGAAATTGGCTTTTTAAGTAAAATAAAAATGGTATTTACTTGTGCAACTTGGGGAGAGTGTGACTTGTGCATGAGGACATGTGTCAGGGGGGGAATTTCTATAAAACAAAGGTTTTAGAAGGGAAATTATCTCATTTTTTTTCATGGTACTGTTATGCCGCTAAATTTTGGATAAAACTGTGTTTTACTTGTGAGAGTTGGAAATTCAAGCTTGTAGAAAGAGTGGAAGCTCTTCCTTGCGAGGCAAGCTTGGAGATATTGTTTTTATTTCTTGTGTGTGGTCCCTTTGCGGCTCGGTGGGATATGGGGGAAGAAGAGTACCCCTAGCATTAGCTAGGAGGTACTGTTGAGGTTCTTGGATTAGGAATCGGATGCAAGAAGGCACAACGCAACTCCAAGTTGAAGATCGAATTCTTCCATCCTCAACCTGCAGTAGACTGTATTTAATTTTAGTAAATTTGTGTATAAGAAATGTTGTTGTACTGATGATTAGCGAAGATGAATTTTGTTACAACTCAGATGTAATATAACTTTCTTATCATTTAGTAAATTGTGCTCTTGAAATTATTCTGCATATTTTTACAATGGATAAATATTTTAGAATGTACAAGATAAGTGTGTTATTGTGTTCGTTGAATGGGGAAAATTATTGTTTAGATTTTGATATCTCAAAGCTAACTTAGTATGGTTCGACCTCTATATTTTGTGATTATTTCTGACTTGCTAGTGCATAAGATTTCTACCATCAAGAAATCCCTAACTCTTTACAATCTAATTAGTTTATAGTATCATCATGATTTGTCGCAATGAGAAAACATTGAATTTAATATTTACAATAATGCAGTTAGACTTTATATAGCAATTGTGAATATTTTTGTAGTAGTGAGAGGGCATAAAGTCTGTGTTGATGGTTAAATAAATTTCATAAATCATATATCACCATGTGAATTAGGTTAAACTATGTTGAACTATGAAAAGTAGGTATGTATTGAAGATCATGTAATTATATCTTCATCCATTCAATTGCTTGATCCACCCTATATAAATTCCATTAAATTCTTAGTGCACCATGATCGGTTGTTTTAAAAAATAAATACCTTCTTTATGGTTCACATGGTAGAAAAATAATTATTCCTTCAACATTGCATTAGTTAACATATTTTTAAAAATATATACATGTATCATCTACTCTTATCTGTATAATTGTGGAAGGATATCGTTCGAATTGATTAATGTTATGCATAATTATTAAAGTAGCTTACCAAGATTGATCAATTTAGACTGTGTAGTTTCTGTATTATTTTATTGTGGTAAATTGGATAATTTGGTTGGCGCTCTGTATATATTGATGTTGGTAAATCGATGTTAAATTGTAGCATTAAATTTTCGTTGAGAGATTTATATCTGGAGGTGAATTTACACTAGAGCGTGGGTTGCGACTCACGTAGTTAGAATTTTCTTATTATCTCCCTCTAACCAGAGACGTAGGCCATCAACCGGTTAAGATTTAATCGACACACAGACCGATTTTCCTAATGTTATGAATTAACAATATACGTTTATAGAGAATGTTTGTTGATAGGCTATAGATGCTATAAAAAAAACTGTATTGAAGTAATAATGTAACTCTTACTTTTTGGGTCTTTTTGTTTTGTCTTCAAGCATAATACTTATCTTAGTGAATTTAAGACTTGATTTTATCATAAGGGATATGGAGGGTGTCTATCCTAATCCTGAACTAATCGTATCAGAATCACCTGTTACTACTACCTTGACCAAATTCTTGACTTGACCTAAGATTTAGTCATCATATTGGGTGTGGTGAAGGTAGGTTAGGATATCTGTCACATAAATGTTAGAGGACTATACAAGTTATAAACAACTGGTCTTTGTAAAGATTTAGTGTTTGTTATTATCTGGATTGCTATCGAATTTTTATTTCTTAATGAGAAAAATCGATTTATTCAGACGATTCCAGGTTGGCTACTAATTAACACCAATTAGAATTTGTTCAACTATCTCAAAGGGACTGTATCAATAAAGAAGTTGTCTTGTTAGAATTTGATTATATTTATATATATGGATTTATCTTTATAGCGGATCCATATTTATCCACCAGAGTGGTAGTGACTTCGGTTAGGTAAAGGCATAATTAATTATTTGAATTACTGATACACTTTCGTGAATGTCACTGCTAGTTATTTGTCCTCTAAATTTGTGATGATTTTTTATCTCTAATCATAGTCTTCACTATCTGGATTAGCATGTCAAATAAATTATGAATGGATTTATCGATGTTTGGTTTTCGTCGATCCTTATTCTTCCTCGGGAATCCAATTATTTATTGCAAGTTTAAGAATGACGTCGGTTATACTACTTTACCGAGTTTGGTATTGCTTCTTGTAAAGAATTTCGCTTATCAGTGAGCTTAAACATTCTTAGATCCTAATACTTTTCTGGTGAAAATAAAGGTTGTCCCAACCTTAGTCATTGTAATTCAACCTAGCTAAATTTTCAATAGTACTCATGTGGTCAGGTTTCTTTGGACTATATTTATGGTTGACACCCAGTAGTTATTACATATTTTCATTAAAGTTAGGAGAGCATGTAGTGTTCTTTACGGTAGTGAATTCCTAGTATAGGCTCGAGTTGACACGATTGTTTCTCCCTTTGAATGATAACAAGTTACCATGAGTTTTATGTCTAAAATTTGTAAGTTTAATGGCTTTCTAGGTCGAGGATTTAGTCTTATACAAATTCAGAATTAATTAAAACTTAAATAATATAACGTAATAATCATATTAAAAGTTGGCAAGATTACAATGTTAGAGTGAGAATACAGTAAAATAAATTAGAGATATTATTGAAGTTTCCCATGTACAATAAAGTTCTAATGTTTTAAAAATATATCAAGAATTAAAAATGGTATTTGTGGGGTACAACAAGTAAATGTTTAGTAAGGCTATCAACTTCTTAATGATTGGAGTAGTAAGCTTGGAATATTGATTGATCTCTAGATTCGTCAGGAACCTTGAATCCATGCCCTTATTCCTTGAGGATGTGTTGGATTCCTTCGGTACACTTTTTACATAAAAATATAGATGTATATATTTTCATTTAACCTTGAGAGGGGATCTTCACCCTGTTAAGTCGGTTAAATAGGCACAATAGTAAGGTTAAATTAGTGCGCAAATTACAATAAATGGTTAACTTTTATGATTGCAGTATTCTAAATATTTTGTCCTTAAGAGTTCTAACATTTCTTTAATGGAAAGTAAGCGAACAATATATTTTTCTTGATTCGTGTTGATCAAAATTGATGTGTGGAGTTAAGGATTACCGCAAAATTAAAAAAATAAAAATAAAAAATTACTCTCACACTTTTGCTCATCACTTTTAATTTTACAAGGAGGGTCCTTACATGCATCATAGAGTTGGAGACTTGTTGACACTTGAATCCGTCAGGACCGAAACAACAACCTCATAAGGATATGTATCCCCCTACGTTTTTAAAGAGGTGGTACTCCTCTTTGGCTAAAAGATATAACTTGAATATCTTGAATTAGGAGAATGCTTAGGAAGAAAACACTAGGTCTTTATTGCTTGAATTTATGAAATGATATGGTATTCAATGACTTGATATAATATTTGTGTACAACAAGAAGTCTCATTATAATAAGAAAATATTGAAGGAGGGCTTCAACATCAAAAAAAAATTGTGATCAACATCATATACACAATCTTCTTAGTCATATATAAATGCATCCATGTCTTCTTCATAGAAATATGAGAGGATAATTTGATCATCTCAAAGAATTTTAAAAGAGTATTACTATCAAGATCAAAAGAGAATTTGATAGGTCAATCTCTAATACGTCATACGTAAAACTCAAAGTTACAAGATATAGTCGAAATCAACATCGAAGCAATTCTTTCTGGAGTTTTATTCATGAAATGTGTTCTTCGTTACAAAAGCTTTGATAGTCATGTATATGGATGCAAATACTTCATGATCACACAAGAAAAATATTTTGGAAGAATACAAGAAGAACACTCAAGAACTCGTCATTGTGCCTAATTCAAAGAATCAAGCATAAAGCTATGAGAAGTGATGTAGAAGAATATAAAGTGTGGAGAATATGGAGATCTATTTTCTTTGATCAGAATCTTGGTTGTGTATTTATGGTTGTATCTTCTTCTTCCTCTGGTCTTCTTCCCTTCCCCTTTGATAATTTTGACTCTTGAAACTCTTGATGAATCCCTTCTTCTCTTTTTAAAATGAGATCTCCTAACTACTTGAGTAGTTAGGGTTTTTCCTCTCTTGAATTTCCCGTACAATTATTTTCTTTAAATATTATATTTAATTCAAGCCTTATTAATTCCCCATTAATTAAATTATATCATCAAAATATGCATATCTAAAATGGGTCACTTTCCCTTTTTAATAAAAGTTTTTAAATAAACTTTTATTTTTCAAAATTCAATTAATTTCCCTTTAAAATAGGGGGGTTGTGTTTTTAATTTTTGGAAGTAAAATCAATTTTTAAACCATAGAAAATACGGCTAATGTTATCTTCATCGTCTTATATTTCCAAATATACAAAGTTTTCCCAAATCTATCGCTCGGATCTCAAGATATGATCTCATGAAGTTGAGTTGTCACACATACCCATTAAAAATGAAGTTGACTTATATTTTAATTTTTGGAAAAAATGTGGCCATTTTAGCCCTTCAAATTTGTACCAACATCTTTTTCGAAATACCTTTCCAATGGTATAAATTTTGCGTGATTTTGACACCTGAAGCTCAAGTTATGGCCTCCGCAAGATTAACACTCGGCCACTGTCGATCAAAATTGATGGGAAAATCTCAGCCCTTGGATGAATTTCGTCCTTTTCTTCATGAAATTTGACTTTTCTTCATATCAGTTATCCCACATGCATGCGATGTTTTGGTATATAATGGTATATAAAGTTAAGTGCAAAGTAGACTTAACAAGAAACAATAGGAGAGGAGATTATGGAGCTTGGAGGATTCGACCCATAGAAATTTTTTGAATAAAATAATAATTTTGCATGCCAAGTCAACCACCAATCTGCCCAGTCAACACTGATGAGTCACCATCCACTACCACGTGTAACAAATTGATTGGCTACCACATGTTACCTTTCCATAGGTTTCCACATGTATCCAATAAGAATTTGCCACGTGTCTCCATTAGTTAGATGTCATTTGTCACTTCTCCATAGGTTTCCATGTGTCATGAGTTAGGTGGTTGAAAAGTGGAGTAATCTTATTAGTCAAGGGTGCACCAATAATTAATTTCCAAGTGGAAAGATCTCATTGGTTGGTAACTCAAGTATGAAATAATGTTTAAGTAAAAAGTTTATGTGTTGGAAGGTG
>SNQJ01S0022834.1:83339-102257 GCA_010110895.2 Picea sitchensis
ATATATATATATTCTACACAGAGGTTCAATCTTCTTAGAGTTTGGGATACATTGCTTGGATCATCATAGATTACCAATAAAAAACCACTTAAAAGGCCATTACATTTGTCATGAGAACATCCAACTTGAAAACCCTTACATGAACACTTTATAATGGCATTATGATGGATTAAACCTGTGACCTTCAAAAGACTGGAAAATGTCACTTTTACTAACTACACACATTTTAGAGTAACAAAGCAACCATGTTTTTGAAAAAATCAAGGAAAACAATGTACCTTTATTAGTCCATGCCTAGGGAAATGCAAGGACTATAGCGATGAGTCAGTATGCTGAATTGTATTAGTTGCTCGTTGACTTTCTCTTATCTCCATTTAAACCAAAGTTTTGTTTTATAATTTTGATTTTCCCGCCTACAGATTGTTGCCTTTGCTGATCTTATGGGTCATTTGGCTTGCTAGAAATGAAGTCATATTTAAAGAGTTTTTTCTAGCACCAGAAAAAACAACAGTCAAAAGCTTGGCCATCCTCTCTTCATACTTACCAACTGAAGGGAGAGTCAAGACTAGAAATATTTAGGAGGTCACTATTGAAAAAACAAAACCTTGGGGTTTTTTTACGGAACCTCCCAAAATTATAGATGTGAGGGAGGAGGGATCTTACACCTCTTAGACTCACACTACTACACACTGACTTCTGGCTTGGGAGAAGGAACAAACAATTACGCAGAACTAATGAGCCTCAAACTACTTATGGCCTTTGCACTTGAACATAATTGTAAATTGATTGCAGTTTATGGAGACTCAAGAAATGTGATAAACTGGATTAATGGTACACAAAGATGTACAAATATCAGACTTGCTAACATTGTGGAAGACATAAAATCTTTACAACATGCTTTTGATTCTTTTACCTGCCATCATGTGTATAGGGAAAGAAATGAAGAAGCAGACCGGTCTTCGAAAGAAGGCATACTCTTGGACTTGGGCCACTGAAAATTTTCAGAGTTCCTAAATGATCACATTCAAGAACATCAACAAACCTTCATGTGATCATTGGATACTTTTTGGAATGGACAACTATATGCAACACAATATTTTGCAAATTTTGTAAAAATCCTAATGGATTTGATCAGAGAAACTACAAAATGAAGGAATTCAATGAGCTATGAAGCAAATACATATACATACAAATCATATGAATACACTCTAGAAGTGTATCTACAAAATGTAATTTTGATCACAACTGATGATATAAAATTACGCTTTTTTCCTTGTAAAAAATTTTGATTTTCCCAATTAATTAAAACATATAATATTATTTCTCTCCATTTTTATTGGCTATAAGATTTAAGGTGTTATTGTCGGTTTGATGGTGAAGTTCTCAGGACTGAGACAATTATATGGCAGGAACCATTTGATATATGATAGGATCATTTGGTATATGACATGAACTGATATTGCAGTCGATGTCTGGCATTGGAGGGGTTGCATTCGATGCCTTCTCTTCTATCAAACTACATGCATCTGAGCAATGTGGAAACCTACATGCGTCCTAGTGAAGGTAGGTTGACATGATTGTGTTCTGTATTGTGGTGGTGTCATATGAACTAACCCTAGATTTCATACAATCGACTAACTCCTTCATGTGTACCCATACCTAACGTTGTTGCATCATATAGCATGGAACTGTTGCTCGTTCAAGTCACTTCCATGGTTTATTGAAGGAAACTGGAAGATTGGGAACCAACTCCTGCAAATATTTCATGAATGCACTAATTTTCTCTCTTCTAACTTGCAGGTATGGCAATTGAAACCTTAGAAAAATACTTCACATATTACTACCAATATAAATCTCAGGAATCTAACTAGTGGTCATTCATGTTGTCAAGTTGTGTTCAACATATATCATTCCACGGTCTTAAACATGTTGATTATTTCTGCATTAATCGGGTCCAATGGTGGAATTTGGTTGCATGTTGGCTGAAACTACACTGTTCAACTTACATGCAAGAGTTGGCATTAGCTCTTGGAATTACCTTCAACAGAATATCACCCTCTATCGATGTGTTGGTGACGGTCATATTTGTTTCATCCACAACATCAATCCTCTCAGTTGCATGGGTCAACATGTTCATTCCTTCACCCAACAATGATTTTTTTTGTCAATACATTCAACCTAAAACCATCCTTCTAAATGTTCAAGTTTAAAACGTTGAATTTTTATATATTAATTGTTTTTTTTTTATTTTCTCTTGCAGAGTTGTCATAAAAGCCACTTCAGATATTATTGGAAAAATCACAACCAAGAAATATTAGACATGTTGATGGAGAAAATATCATCCATCATTTGTTTACAAGTGAGTGCCTCATATCTATTTTCGAGGTGTGATTGGAGTGTTTATTTCTTGCTTGCAGATAGTTTATAATCTCCTCTAAAAGTTCTATTTAGGACTTTGAACTTCCATACATGTTATGTCTTAGTTTCAATATGTAATTAGGGTTTTCTATACCAACAAGAAATATTAGGGTTTGGATTCAGAAAGGATCTGCAGGATGTTGTTATCCCAACCTTTTGAAGCTAATTTCTTTCTATGTTTTATGTTTCTTATCTTCAAAATTAGGAGCTTTGGGTTGGAAATGAGGAACTGGTGGAAATGTATGAACTCAACTTGGGGAATCATGGTTATGAGATGTATAAAATTGGGCGCACAAATAACTGTGAAGATGGTAATTCTCAGTTTCATTTCTACTTGCTTTGTGTGGTTTATGGGGAATGTAATTTATATTGAGGGGGGGTTCTTGTTATTGGATGACCTCTCTCACTCTCTCTGAAGTCCTTAAAGGAACATTCCCCCAAATGCCACACAATAGATTTACTTTGGCTTATGTGTCAAGTCTGTCTGAGGTGTATCTATTCCACCAACATTGCTCAAGACTTACACCCATCCTCATCCTTTTGAAACTCATGTCATGTGGGTGGGACAAACCATAGTGGTAATGGAACCTGGTGGACAACTTAATGCTCTATTGTCCACATCATTGAACCCATTGTTATTGATAGATATATTGGATATTAATAGAATCTGAAAACTCACACACACACACACATATTGGTCAGGATATCTTCAATTGTTGGTAGGCTAGTTGGTGATATTGCACATGATTGACATAAACCACGTGTGGACGCTAGATTCTAGAGCTCTTTCTAGTTCAAAGCGTTAGTGGTCATTGTGAATAACCAAAGAAACAATGATATGGATGTATGAAGAAAATTTCACCAAGTGACTTGGTCTCACCAAATCAGAAGTTGGATACTAGATAGATGTAATGAACTTGTGGAAATACCTTTCTTGTTTTACCAGTTGTTATAGCATTATTAACCCCTAACCACTTAGACATCATCTCTTAGAGGTCACCTACCCAATTCACTCATCTTTCATCATCTTTCCACTGAGTTTCTAGCCTAATCTCCCTTCGGTCGCCCTTGTCATTCCTCAAGCCTACGACCAAAGGGGTTGGTCGCCCTTTCTGGACTACCAAGTCGCGATCGGGTTGCTATGTCTGTGTACTTAGGTTGTGACCAAGCCTAGAAGCTCCATTTTTTGGACTTGGTTGCGATGGATGAGACCTCACTCTGATTTCTCAAGGTTTAGTCTTGAGAAGGCTTCCAATATAAGCTTGAATATCTTATCCTATTAACCATATAGCCTTATCTCTAAAGCCCTATAAGAAACAATCCATTTCCATGGGAAATGGGAGAAAGGACTAGCAAAGTTACTACGACGTTTTGGTGGCAAAGCATGGGCAAGGAGCTTGGAATAAAGATATCTCTTCAGTTTACACTTGTAAGTTGTAATATTGTTTACTTGATTAGTAGAAGATATGTTGGATGTTTCCCTCTAAATGATCGTTCATGTAAGTTTGTGTGTTCATTGGTAGAGAATTGATATATTTGTAGATCATGACATATTATAAAGTTTAGAAGCATCCTTTGCTTGTATATTTGTTCATGTCTTAGGTATAGGAAGAACCTAAGGGAGCTCAGCTCCTATAGGGTACAAAATCCCTACAACACCAGTTCCAGTTCTCATGTCGAAAATGAGTGGTGCCAAATCAAATTTTATTGCATGGAGATTGTCTCGGAGTACTCTACAATCCATCCACTATGGGTGAGATGTGTTATGTATGTGATGCTTCTTAATCAAAAAAAAAAAATTGAGGTCTGTGATGTAAAAAAAAGTAAAAATATGGCTGAATATTACTCTTATATGATCATATAATGTCAAAATAAACCGCATAGATTTATCTTAACCCTGAATCTTTTAAGCACTGAGAAGTTTGCATCTCAGTTTATTTTTTATCCCTCTTGGTTCTTAGTATATGAGGTTAAGATGGATCTAAGTTGGTTTTTGTAAATTGCTTTCATTTGACTATTATTATGCTATTCATAAATCTCTTGGTTTGCTTACATGAAGATATAATTGGTTCAATGTGCATCTGATTTATTGATTTGCAGAAACAATATTGAAAACTTAAAAAAGACTAATTGTTAAGTTTTTATGAATGTCAAACAAATGATAATTGAGTTTGAAAAAAATAATGCTCAACTTCTAAAGTTGTTGTTTCTTAAATTTTGTACTAATATTCTTTGAGCAGCAAATGAAAGTCTTGATCACTTATGTGCAATTATCTCTATTTTTCTCTATAGTTTGAGTAGTTTTATGCATTTCCATGTTATTTTTATGATTGCCTTATCATGTTGAATGTATTCAATTTATTCACATCAATAACATTGGTTATTTTTCTTTACAAACTTAAACACAACCATATTGTGTGGCAACTACGCTAGAACTTGTCCATGATTAATGTGTATTTTGTGCTACATAGTAAGACTCCTTTACAACATTATCTGATATCATAATTGTCATGATATTTGAGGTCCATGAATTTATTTGTGTTCTGCAATTTTCATCCTTCCACGAAGGCATTTTTTTTCTTACTATGCTTGAAATCAAATATGCTTTCATTTCTTTGACAGGGATTTTCACTGCAGTTAGAAAGGATCATCTCAGAGTAGTAAGATATAGTGAATGACCATTTAATGACTGAAGATCGTGTAGCTCAGCTACTACATGTTCAATCTGTAATTCCATTTCCGCAAAGTCACAGTGGAAATATTCGGCAAGAAACTCTTGTTGTCAATACGCACTTGATGTCAAGAATCGAATTACAAATATTTCAATACATAAAAATATGTTAAAGTTTACTGATTTTTGGAACAAAATTAGTTACTAAATAAACTTAGTTACTAAATAAAATTATAAAAACTTACAGTGTATTTCAATGATTATAGAAATACATTTAAAATCCTCAAATGGATTTTAATTGAAGATAATTTATATATAATTAGATTTTAATTCGGTAAGTAAAACTGGCTACATTTTTCAAAATTCAATGATTATTCACCAACATTTAAACGGTTGCTCCTTCTCAAGAACACAAAATTTAAAACTAAAACAACTTCTCCAATTAACCTAACCTAGTATGTTAGATATGCAATTTTTTTCATTTAAAACTCCATCAGAATTTATATTATTTGAAGAAATTGCAAAAACATCAAAACAATGTGTTTGCATCCTTTATATATGAGAGTGGGAATGATGGGAATGAACATCCAATATAATTATGAAGATGATGACAAATTGCTCTCTTTTCTCCTTAGTTTTTATAAATATGTTAATAAATCATATAAATTTATAAATAGAAAAAAAGGTAAATGGGTCTCTACCATTCAATACTAGCAATGTTTCATGGTGATAATGATAATGAGCATGAAGTTTTAGTGTATTTTCATTCATCATGTCTTTAAAATTAAAATTATGAAGGAATCTAATAAATTTCTTATAAGAGAGGATGACAAGGCAAGGTTTTTAACTTTTTCTTCTTCTTTGGATTATACTTTTGGCAAGGAAGAGGAAATTTGTGAAAGGGCTTCTTAACTGTGTGAAATTAATGGAGATGTGGTTTCTATATTTGATCCTCATGATTATGATATTTAAGGATATGTTTATGTTTATGTTTTTTCTATTATTCCCCCACCTTCATACTCTATTTTGATGTGGCTAATGCTAAGCAATCTACTTCGTTTAATTTAATTTTAAAGTATAAAATACATTTTAAAATATAAGCAATTGTAAAGTTCCACATAATACTAAATATAAAATAAATTGAATATAATAAAAACAAATTAATTAAATTAAATGATTTTACTTGGAAATTTATTACTCTCTATATTAAAATCTGTGTTACTATATCAACCACATTATTTTAATTTGATTCAATGCTTGATATTTGTGTATCTCAAGTAATTAATAAACCATAAATAATAATAAAAATAACATTAATAGTAAGAGTAATGGAATATAACCACAAAACAAATAGGACTATTAAAACATCTTGCATTGTATATTTTATATGAGATGTAGAAAAAAAATGGTGTTGAATACTCACACTAATAGGAAATACTTAGAATAACGGACAATTAGTTGGTAACGGTGATTAGTTTTCAACCGTTTAGAATTGTTCCTAAATCGTTCCTCAACTATATGACATCTTATATATATTTGTAATTCTCATTGATTAACTTGAACAAGCTTGACTTTGCTTCCCCGTCTCCAGGTGTTGGGAGTCGGTTCTCGTTTCTCGTTTGTTAAGTTGGTATCAGAGCCTGAGGGAGGAGAGAGGTGGACTGTCTGAGAGGCAGATCGTTGTGGAGATCATTGCAAGGGAGATCACCATAGGAAGAGAGGCACGCACTTATCCTTGGGTCAGTGTCTGGTTATGCGAAGGAGCCCATGGAGCATCTCTGTATGGCATGGACGACATGATCTGAACATGTGCGTGGCGTGTTAGAGAGGTGTTAGAGAGGTGCTGCCAATTGTGTTTTTTGAGTGAAGAGCCCCGATCATTGGATGGTCGCGCTGACTGAGAAATCAGCGCGACGGTCAAATCACTTTTATCTATTCGATGATACAAAGAAAAAGGAAAATTCATTCCTTACACATGCATCAGTTCAGTATATCAACTTTTCAAAATGAAAGTCAGATATCAATTGAATTTAATGAATGTGCCAACATTTGTGGCCACATTCATACCCAATTCACCCTTACATCGATTTCAGGTTAGGCACTATTTCCAAGGTGTGTTTGAATTCAACCAACTTATTACCATATGGATTCTTTATCCATATTTATTATTTTAGCAGAACCATATTTTCTGCTCTGAATCGATCACAGCCCTAAAATCATCATTCATGAAACTCCAAGTTTCCCATGAATTCCTTTAAGCATTCCTTTGGCATCCATATAATGTACATAAAATTTTCGGAAGGTCCTCCTTCCTTAATGGAAGGTTAATTGTCCTCCTTTCATGCAAACATGCATTTCCTCGAAGAAATTCCATGTAATGTGATAGCTATGAGCACCTTTATTCCCATAGAACCAGTCCCCGCGACCACAGTCTAACGCATAGTGATAAACTCTATCTTCCTTGACTGGCCCGGAGGAACTCCATTTTTTTTTTCTCCATGCGACCGAGAGTCGTGACCTCGGTTCTATTCTTTTCAGGCGCTATCCTTTCCACTCATGTTTCCAGGCGCTATGATCCTGGCTAAATCCCTTGTCTGCAAATCGACTGTGTAGATATGTCTTCCCCCATATCCAACGGTTGCAAGGAATTGCAGAACCTCAACTAGCTCGCAATTTAATTCTCCTTCCGATCTTCACAATGAATACGGGTCGTCCGATCTATGATTGGATCCCAAACTCAAAAAAACGCTATATTGAATTTAAATTACGGGTACATGTCTCGACATTAACCCGTGTGCATATGCAATATCCACAATGATCACGGGTCATCGATCTTAGCCCTTGATCGATTTTAAACCACACGATTTCCAGATAATATTGATTCCAACACAAAAGTGTTTGACCGAGAGTTTAGATTGAGAACAGAGCTTCAATGTTCTAAATTCAACCAGAGAACCCAATCATAGTATGAGTTTTATGCGACATTAATGTGTGGGTTCCTTACAGGTTCGCCCATCGATCGATCATAGATCGACTATTCACAGCGATTGCAGAATCTCAATATGCTCGCTCTTTATCGGAGAGTTCAATCTCCGCAATCTGAAAAGTTCTCGCCTGACTCTGTCTAATCGTGGTCGTTGATATTCCACCCCAACGAGATCAATGACATTGGTTGATTGCGGGCCGTGAACTAGCACGTCCGTTAATTTCATCTTCGCGCTCCGCAATGATTCCCAACCATCGATCTGTGTTCACAGATCGACGGTTCACAGTGATTTTGAGGCCCAATCTGGAATGTGTTTGCCTGACTCTATCTAATCGTGGTTGTTGATCTTCCACCTCGACGAGTGATTCGTAGGATCTTTTAATGACTATTGTTGAGTTTTAATTTTTCATGTGTTAATTAACCATTTGAGAAACTTAAAGAAAGAATGAGGAAATAAGAGGAATTATGACAGCCATATACACATATGCAGATCTGAAATGAAGTAATAAACAACAAACCATAACACGAGGATTGATAACGGAGTTCGACACAACTTTGCCTACGTCTCCGGGCCTTTGTCTATGTGGGGGAGGCTTCTTTATTTCTACATCACAGCAGTGCCAATTGGCTACAAGACTGATCTGGTCATGTTCTTCCAGATCTCTAGAACCCTGCAAAGAAAATGGCACGCAAAACGGATGTCCGGAGCTCCCAGAAATGGCCCTCAAGCATCTGCTCCTCAATAACTTCCCTGCATAAAAATGGCTTTGGCTTGGATTCCCTTCATCATAACTCTGCTCTGACTGTCCTTCATGGCCTCAAACAGGCCTGGTTTATATAGATCTGAAGTTGGTTATCCATCCCCAACTTCCTCCCGAAATTTGGGCTCCAAAAATGCCCAATATCTCCCCAAAATGGAGAAAATCAATTAAAATCAGACAATAAATCAATGCAAATCCCAAACTTTAGCATAAAAACCCACTTTTGAATGAATTTGGGCGCAGCCCCCAAAACGCGCGCCCCTGGTCATATGGGGGATCGACCATGTGGCCATGCACTCCATTGGCTCTGCGTTGGCTCCCTGTCGCTGGCTCCTGGTCATCGGCGTGGGCATAGGACCGGATCTCGGGCTAGCAACCATATCCGCGCCCTATTTGGAGTATGGTCCCGGGTCACATGGGACCGCTCGGGAACCCAGGGCTGGCCCTTATCCATTCCCGCGCGTTAAACCTTCGCGCTCTCGGTCACGGTCGTGTGTTTGTGCTGAGGGCTGGGGCTAAGCCCCGACCCTTTCCCCCGCCGAATAGCACTTAAACCCAATTCAAATACAACTTTTGTCGTATAGTTAATAAGCACCACCCATGGGATGGGCGGTTAGCCTAGTCCTGCTAGTCCGTTGCCTGGAGGATAGGTCGGGGGTTCGACCCCGGTGGAAACCATAAAATT
Source organism: Picea sitchensis (assembly GCA_010110895.2). Classification (NCBI taxonomy): domain Eukaryota; kingdom Viridiplantae; phylum Streptophyta; class Pinopsida; order Pinales; family Pinaceae; genus Picea; species Picea sitchensis. Next base: position 92,861 of record SNQJ01S0022834.1, read on the forward strand.
TTACCAAACCATGAGCCAACCACAGGGTGCCACGTGGCAGCCCATGACTGGGCCACGTGGCACCTCAACACCCAACAAAAAACTGCCAAGTGTCAATTGTCGACTGGTCCACGTCACCTGCCACGTACCCTGCCACCGTACCTGCCCAGTCACCTGCTGACATCATCTCGTGCCACGTGTCACCCTTACAGTGGTGACACGTGTCACCCATAGATTGGTCCAGCTGTCTGTCGTATGCCACATCAGCCTGCCACATGTTGACTCCAGGAGTTGCCACATCATATGTACGTCTGTACGACCTGTACAGTGAGCATGCCACGTGGCACTGTACGGATTGTACAGTCATCCCCTTTTTTTTGTCTGTTTGGGTTTTCGGACAGAATGTGATATCTTTCGCATACGGAGCCCGTTTGACGAAGTAAATATATGGCCGGAATCAGGAAGACGAGACAGATGCAATGGCGCTGGTTTTGTCGGATTCCAAGCACTTTCATTTTTGAGCCTTTTTGAGCCCTGTCAGGCTTCTGGATCCGATTCTGGATCTGTCTGCAAATCGACTGTGTAGATTTGTCTTCCCTCATATCAAACGGTTGCAAGGAATTGCAGAACCTCAACTAGTTCGCGATTTAATTCTCCTTCCGATCTTCGCAATGAATACGGGTCGTCCGATCTATGATTGGATCCCAAACTCAAAACAACGCTATATTGAATTTAAATTACGGGTACAGGTCTCGACATTAACCCGTGTGCATATGCAATATCCACAATGATTGCGGGTCATCGATCTTAGCCCTCGATCGATTTTAAACCACACGATTTCCATATAATATTGATTCCAACACAAAAGTGTTTGACCGAGAGTTTGAGAACAGAGCTTCAATGTGCTAAATTCAACCAGAGAACCCAATCATAGTACGAGTTTTATGCAACATTAATGTGTGGGTTCCTTGCAGGTTCGCCCACCGATCGATCATAGATCGACGATTCACAACGATTGCAGAATCTCAATATGCTCGCTCTTTATCGGAGAGTTCAATCTTCGCAATTTGAAAAGTTCTCGCCCGACTCTATCTAATCGTGGTCGTCGATATTCCACCCCGACGAGATCAACGACATTGGTTGATTGCGGGCCGTGAACTAGCACGTCCGTTAATTTCATCTTCGTGCTCTGCAATGATTCCCAACCATCGATCTGTGTTCACAGATCGACGGTTCACAGTGATTTTGAGGCCCAATCTGGAATGTGTTTGCTTGCCTCTATCTAATCGTGGTTGTTGATCTTCCACCTCGATGAGATCAACAACATTGGTTGATTGCAAGCTGTGAACAAGCACGTCTGTTAATTTCACATACGTGCTCTAAAATGATCCTCGACCATCAATCTAATCGAACGACTGGTGTTTGATTTGTTAACTCCAATGGATAGTGAAGTCGATTTGACTAATGTGATCAGTCTTCCCTCCAATGAGCGACTCGTATTCATCTCCTCTATCAGGTTCTTGAGTATCCTTATTTGATCAGGTTTTTCTTCCTGAATCATACTCTACTTGGGTATCTGAGGCATACAACTTCCTTTTATTAACATGGCTTCAACCAAGCCTATTCAATCAACCATACTCATTTATTCATTCATTAGTCTTTTATTCATTACATGATGATTTCAAAATGTAATCAAGGATATATATATATATATATAATATTGTAGCTCACTCGTTAGTTTCTCAACAATTATTAAGGTTGTGACTCTGACCTCCTGACAGAGTTTTCACACAGTTCTTCCACAGGGAACTCCCTCAGCATGCAACTTCCTTATTATACGTCCATCACTATCTATGATGGCCTCGACCTTGAGTTAGCTTTAGTTGTTTACCAAATATTCCATAAGGAATATAAACATGCATCTTTTTCATGCACCCAAATTATGTATCCATACATATTCTAGTTTTGTTAACTTACATCCATGATGTACTTAACCATATGCATAATCAAAATTATGTGTGTAGTTTTCATGGGTATATTTCACAGCCTACATACATCTCTATTCTAAAATTAGTCAACTCGTGATTGTTCAAACTCATTCTTATGTGATCCTCAAGGCATAATCATTTGCCTCTTATCCTGATATAGACCATCCTTGCTCATTTACTCTTTCATTTATTTATACTCTTCTTTCCTTAGGGAATGGAGCGCATTCCCTTTAAGTTATCATTCAAAACAGAACTTTCATGACTCTTTAAAAAATGGAGTCAACCATGCGTCTATGGTATTCACTTAATCTTGGCAAGTGCAATTCTTGCCTTACATATCACTCACCAAGGCAACCATATTGTGCCTTTAGTATACATATATCCTTACATCATACATGTGCATCACTTTCATATTTAATATCATTCATACCTAACTGGTGTTACTATTAGGCTTCATATCAAGAAGCTTCACAATACATTAAATACATGTACCCAAGCATAAACACCCACAAACCTAACCAAACATTCATCATGCAAGCTCATTGCTTGCCCCCTTTCCATGTCATGCATGCACATGGGCATCTCAGACTTCTAGATCCTCCTCCAAGGATATTGCTAGCATCCTTATGACAAGCCTCATAGGGATACTCAACACTGAGTTTCTCTCTCAGTTGAGAGCTTGCAGTCATTCACGTGACATCCACATGGAAGTTGAATCAAACATAGTCATAACTAGGTTCTATTTTTATATGATAACAACTAGCAAGAAAACACTCTTGCCTCAACCTCCCTGGAACATTACCCAACTTATAAATACAATCTGGGCAATTATAACCATGCCCAAGGTAACATAATCAACCAATTTAGCTTCCAACTATATCTATATGGCTACCATCCACCATTGGATGTCAATCTGACCCATTGGCTTCTAGAAGTGCCCCAACACTTCCTTTACCACATTCAAGACCAACATTTAGTCAACCATTTTATCTTAATTTTAACAATTTAATGTCTAATACCATTTGGACTATTCCCTTAGAGCCCAAATGCAATTTCGAATTATGTTACTTACTGAGTATCCTAGTTCATAAATTCAGAGTATCTTTAGGTCAAGATCGGTCTTGACCATTACACCTAGAATTCTTCCTTTTGTTCAGCACAGTCATGGACAGAGGCCACTCTTCTCCTCCCACAAGAACTCTGGCAGATTAGTTTCCTATCCACCAAGCAAGGGAGGTTGATGTGATTTCTCACTCAATCACTCTATATTTCTACAGCTTCATTTATCAGCTTGATTAGAAAAACCCTTTCCAACAATTCCTGTATCCAGAAGCAAAATTTGTTTCTCAATTCACTTTGAAACCCGAGAGTTGTACATGCTCTCCCTTTTCAGGGAATGGTCACCAGACTCATTCCTCTCTTCAGTAGAGGTTTTCTAAGTCTCTTAGGAATGTGGTAATATAGGGTGTTACCCCTTAAAGTCCTCCAGAAATATTTTCATATGACTCGTGCATGATCCCAAGCATACCAAGTGTTGTTGTTGTGCTCTGATACCAATTTGTAACACACCCATGGTGGGGAATCAAAATTTTGCTCTTCTTAGGAGAATCAAAACCCCCATTAGGGGTTTCCATCCCATTCTTCTCTTCCAAGGCTTTACAGCCACAGTCTCCATGCTTCGAACCGAGCTTAGAGCTGGCAGGTAGCCTCTCCCAAGTTCTTCAAGTTCTTCCATCGATCTATACTCGCATATGACCATGGGCTATGACTAGACGCCGAGACAACCACCGCGCAAATCCTCCGGAGTGGAAAATCTCTGAAGTTCACAATTCGACGTCCCGTGTCCTCAAATATTTTGTTGGCCTTGATTGACTTTGCGACTTCGACGTTCGGGAGTTTCGAATTCTCCAAAGGATTTTCTCCCCGAAGTACTTTGTACCCAGAGTTACAGATCGAGCGCCACATGTCCCTCATGATCGATAGTTATGATCTACTTCGGGACTTCGACGTTGGGGAGTTTCAAACACTCCAAACCCTTTTTCCTTTGAAGTACTTTGTACCCGGAGTTACAGATCGACCACCACGCATCCCTCGTGGTCGACGATTATGATCTACTTCGGGACTTCAACGTTCGAGAGTTTTGAACACTCCAAACCCTTTTTCCTCTGAAGTACTATGTGCCCAGAGTTACAGATCGATCACCACGCATCCCTTGTGATTGACATTTGCGATCTACTTCGAGACTTCGACGTTTGGGAGTTTTGAACACTCCAAAGCCTTTTTCCTCTGAAGTACTTCATACCTGGAGTTACAGATCGAACGCCACGTGTTTTCCCCAATCAACAGACGATATATGTCCTTTGCCCCGCTTCGAGCGACTTACAGTCAATGCTTCTCTCTTTTCTTTGAAGTCCTCAGTACTCGGAGTTACAGATAGAGAGCCATGTGTTTTATTCCACTGGAAGGTTCAAATGAACTGTGGATCTTCGACCTTCGGGAGTTCTTGTTCCACACACTCCCTTTTCCTCAGGAGTAACATTCCTCCAAATTTGTAGATCTTTCACCACACACCCCTTCCAACAGATGACTGAGATGACTTTGGGACTCTGGCCTTCGAAAATCCTTCACACTTCAATTCTCTCAGAGTGACTTCTCTTTGGAGTGTAGAATCTGAAGACACCTATCCCTTTGTCTTGGACAGATCAGATCTGCTTCGGCTCCCGACTCTTTGGGAGTTTTGCGATGCAAACTCCTCTTTTCTCCCAGATTCGATCAACGTCGGGCTGACCACATCCTCAATCTGACGGTCTGAGAGTATCTAAGTGACCTTAGAGATCTACGACTCATAACTTCCGTTCAAGGGTCCCTTGGGTCCTAGTGTGTGCCACTCTGAGAGGGACACCTGGAAACATCGTCACTTGACACATGGCCCCCCACATGAACTCGACGTAATACACACGTCCCCTCGATCGAATAGTCGTGAGGGATCCTGAAGGATCCTTAGATCCACGGTCCACATTGACTTCAGGACTTTGGGGGTTTTGGTGTTACCAAACCTCTGTGCTCCCGAAGTTCTCAACATCGGGCTGACTATATCGTAAATCCGATGGTCAGGATAGTCCCCGAGCATCCTCATATATACGACCCAGATTAACTTCGGGACTTTGGGGGTTTTGGTGTTACTAATCCTCCATCCTCCCGAAGTGGTCAACGTTGGGCTGACTGTATCGTAGATCCAACGGATGGGATAGTTCCCGAGCATCCTCAGATCTACAGCCTAGATTAACTTCGGGACTTTAGGACTTCGGGGGTTTTGGTGTTACAAATCCTCCATCCTCCCGAAGTGGTCAACGTCAGCTGAATGTATCGTAGATCCAACGGACAGGATAGTTCTCGGGCATCCTCAGATCTACAGGCAAGATTAACTTCGAGACTTCGGGACTTTGAGGGAATTCTCCTCCCGTACGGAGAAAATGCTCGATTCGTCGGACCCACGAAGTCCGAAGGGTTCTAAGGGTTAACACTCGCGTTCTTTCTCCAGATCTGACGATCATGAAGAACTTCGGCTTCTCCCGAGCTAGTCTCATCCATTTGTCTTCCAAACAAAAGGATCTCTCCTTTCGGGACTTAAATCTCGCTATCCTACCTGAGCTTTGTCAGCTCCTTAAGTACTTAGGTATTTTGCGCTAATTTTCCTGAACTTAACACTTAGAGAAATCCTCTACGCACTCCTTGCGCTCATTTATCAACTTTAGAATTAAAGGGGGTTCTCGATCTCTACCCGCCTCGCAGAGACTCTGTACATACATGCACTACCTCTCCTGAGCTTAACTGAATCCTTCATTTAGAATGATTGGGAGTGTTGGCATGCACACATGAGGCTATGCCCCAAGGTCAACAAATTCACAATTCATTTATTTTAACTTGAGCCATCAAGGGGCTCAGGCATTTACATGTACAAGTCAGAGAATTCCTTATTTTCTTAAATATACATTTAGGCATAATTAGAGGGATACAGTATAGCCATTGAGAAAACATGCACATCCCTACAACATTCATAGGATATCCAACTTTAATTCACAGTTACCGCTTAAATACACAGGATATGAGAATACTTATCTATCACAGGTTGTAGCCAACTAACTAATTGTGGGTGTTCAGCCTTCCACTCAACCATAGACTCAGATGCATTCATTCTTAGCACTTTGGCCACCCCTATGCCAAGCCATGATATCACCAGGGAATTTATGCCAATTCTCATCAATCCTTTATCTTTCGCATCTTATGCGAGGTTTATCAGATGCTTCATCAACATCAAGATCACGGCCTTCTGCTCAGCTCTCGTTCTCTGCATACTCTCAGAGATCTCCCTCTCTATCATGACCTCGACAAGGTTTTTCAGATGCTTTCTCCGCATCGAGCTCGTGGTCTTTGGCTTGTTCTCTACTGCTCCAATGTTCTTCACATTCTCCACTCTTCTCGTCATTTCATCTTGTGTGCCTTGCATGCACATCCCTCTTATCATGTTTCCTCCTCTCAGAATGAAACTCGGGTCAGTCTGGGTTTATCGGACCCTGTGGTACTTCAGGTTGACCTTCTACAGCTAGACCATGCTTCTATTCATGAGGGTGGTTGAGGGTTCAACCACCGGTCCTTTTCTTATTAATTGTTCTCTTATCGTTCTCACATTCTTTCCTCTAGTGATATCATGGCTAGTACTTTCAAGGCTTCACCCCCATAGTCAGTTATTGACAATTAAACAATGATACATTTACGATGTTCTCATGCCACAACATGGTAATTCTAATTAATGATTAATTACAAGTTGGGGGAAACAAGGGTGTTACAATGTGCCTACGATATGCAATGTATTGACATGGAATAGTTGCACCATTATTTGGTGTTGGGGATTATTTAATGCCCACTGCTAAACATAATATATGTCTGCCTCAAGATGGTGGTGCATGTGTGGATGACTTAACATGCCATCAATGATGCTAATTTGTCACTTTGGTGCATTACTTATCACTTTGGTGCATGTCTGGATGAATTAGCATGTCATCAATGATGCTACCGAAGCAGTTGTCCACAGTGGTTGCCAATGTCAATGAAAGTACACTCCATAAAGTTGTTGTCAACAATCATATAGTGTTGGTGTAAAAAATGAAGACAAAAACATACACATGGTTGCATAATTTTGCATATTAATTAAGTGTGAGAATGGATTTAATGCATTTGCATAAGTTGTTAAAAGCAAAATCTTATTTTTTATAACTCCTTTAAAGATTTTAAAGTTTGTCCTATAAAAAAAATATAATAATACTCATAAAAGCGAGATCTTTGTTTTATAACTCCTTTAAAGATTTTAAAGTTTATCCTATGAAAATATAATAATACTCATAACTATTTCATTATAGATTGAGTGTCCTATGAAAAATATAACATTATAGATTGAGTGTCCTATGAAAAATATAATATATTGAGGCATTAACCAAATAATAGAGAGAAAGGTAATAATAAAGAAAATTAAGTATTTCATTATAGATTGAGTGTCATATGAAAAATATATTTATGAGGCATTAACCAAATAATAGAGAGAAAGGTAATAATAAAGAAAATTAAGTAGATCTAAATTGATTGGTCACCAACCAGTGCTGTAATCTCTTTACCAATTGCACGTTGAACCAAGATCGTTGCATTTCATCATATATGTACTGAAGAAAATTGAATCCGACGTGAATCGAACACGCAACCTTCTGATCTGGAGTAAGACGGGCTATCATTGGGCCACGGATCCAACGCTGTTGTCTTTGTATTCCTACGGCCAAATAGAAAAGCCATTTATTAACATTTAATTTATTTAATTGAATGATACAATGCGGTGAGCGTGGATCGAACACGCGACCTTCAGATCTTCAGTCTGACGCTCTCCCAACTGAGCTATCCCCGCAAATTGTATTTGAAAATACAGTGAAATATTCCAAATTACCTAGCAGTACTCTTACTCCAAGCACATAATCCAGATTGAGTGTCCATAGTTGTAGCTGTGTTCTGTAGATAGCTGACTGATAAAATTTCACGTGGTTCCATGGTCTAGTGGTGAGGACATTGGACTCTGAATCCAGTAACCCGAGTTCAAATCTCGGTGGAACCTCCATTTTTTGTTTTGTTTTAATGCGGAAGGTATGATTTTAGCATGATAGGAGTCCCACGTTCAAAACTCGTCGTCACCACTCCAGATGATTGGGAGTCGAGCAGCCAATGGAATATCGGAATTCGAGCCGGAAGTTAAAATACCACAAAATTCCCATTGCGAATGTTTTAGAGTTCCAAGTTCGAAACTCATCTTTGAGGGTTTGAGATAATTGTATGCGGGAAAGAAAACTTATGTAGAGATGAGGAACATATAGTGGTCTAGGAATGAATCGTCCAACATTGGGTGTAGATAATTAGAGGCTAATTATCACAGGAGAATGTTAGTTAAAACTGTCAATACAATATTCCGTTGTAGTCTAGTTGGTTAGGATACTCGGCTCTCACCCGAGAGACCCGGGTTCAAATCCCGGCAACGGAATTTTAATTGTTTTCGTGTTAAAGGATTTTAAACATTGCGGAGTTCTTCTGGGTTTTAAATGTCTTTATAAGAGGATGACAAGCCAAGGCTCTTAACTATTTTTCCATTTTTCCTTCCTTAGAGAATGGCGTTTGTTCTGGAACGCCAGTGACTGTGGTGATCACCGATATATGTCCAGATGGTGGAGTATGCGGATCTGGCAAAACGCATGTTGATCTCAGCGGTGCCGCGTTTGACAGCATTGCATCTCCCCGGTAGAGATGCAAACCTCCGTAAGATTGGGATCGTACCCATATAAATTTGTGAAAGGGCTTCTTAACTGTGTGAAATTAATAGAGATGTCGTTTCTATATTTGATCCTCATGATTATGATATTTAAGGTTATGTTTATGTTTTTTTTATTATTCTCCCACCTTCATATTCTATTTTGATGTGGCTAATACTAAGCAATTTATTTCATTTAATTTATTAATTTAATTTTAAAGTATAAAATATATTTTAAAATATAAGTAATTGTAAAATTTCCCATAATACTAAATATAAAATAAATTGAATATAATAAAAACAAATTAAATTAAATTAAATGATTTTACTTGGAAATCTATTACTCTCTATATTAAAATCTGTGTTACTATATCAACCACATTATTTTAATTTGATTCAATGCTTGATATTTGTGTATCTCAAATAATTAATAAACCATAAATAATAATAAAAATAACATAAATAGCAAGAATAATGAGATATAATCAACAAATAGGACTATTAAAACATCTTGCATTGTATATTGTATATGAGATGTAGAAAAAAATTGGTACTAAGTACTCACACTAATAAGAAATACTTAGAATAATGG